>PVIR01001729.1:9446-115992 GCA_004026965.1 Petromus typicus
TCCTCCTGCCTCTGCCTCCCGAGTGCTGGGATTACAGGCGTGAGCCACCACGCCCGGCACTGTGGTATGTGGTACTGGTTGCTGCTGGGTGTGGGTCTCCACACCCAGTATTGTTATGTGGTTACCGGGGAATCGAACCCGGGTCCTTGCGCTTGCGAGACAGGCGCCGGAACCACTGAGCTAACTCCCCGGCCCTGGCCAGATAATTTTGAACCCAGCAAAACCTATTAAAAATCATAGTCAAGCCACTAAAATTATGCCTTATATCCCACGTGCTATAAACGATGTAAATCTTTTTTCTTTACAATTATTCACTTGAGAGTCTCTATTTCATTATTGTCATTTTTAAAGAAACCATTTCTTTTTTCTTTCACCCCAAGAGAAATCTGATTGCAATTGGAACCTTCATAGAAGGTCTGATGTGCTAGCAACTAATTGGATCCTCTTAAAGGTTGAATTTTATGTCTGACCTATTTAGAGATCTGAAAAGTTGCTCTTCGAGAAGCAGGCATCACAGATCTTAATTCTTAAGTGTCAAGTACTGCTGCAGTCAAGGTTAAATAAGTTGATAGTTTGGAGTTCGACTCAGCATACTTCTTAAAGAAGATTCCTTTTAAGCTTAAATGTAATTCATGCACTAATATTTTTAAAGCTTTATCCAATATTTCACATTTCATATATAAAACAAAGACTGTATTTGGGTCAAGTTACATTTTAAGCCATCTAGGAATACTCCATATGCTAAACATAAAACTTCAGAGAGACATTTATTAAAGGACTAATGTCATGGGTATTGCTGCCACTTTTCCTATAATCATCTATGTGGAGGGGTTGGGTGAAATAACTTCTATAGGCCAAATCCAGCCTTTCCAGCCTTTCTTTGTATATAAAGTTTTATTGGAATACAGCCATGATCATTGTTTACATACTAGCTATGGCTATTTTCACTATGTAATACTGAGAGTCAAGCAGTTGTGGAAGTGACTATATAATTACAAGGCTGAAGATATTCTGTATCTGGCCCTTTATAGAAAAAAGCTTGTTAACTCTTGATTTATGATAAGAAGTTAACCAATATGAGTTTTGTAAAGTAAGTCTCTTCTAACAAATATACTATTTTATGTTAAAAGCCTGTTGGAAAAGATTTTCAGGTAGATTAGAAAGTTCTACTCATTGAAAAGTTTTGTTGGTTTAATTCACTGTACAGCTGTTATGAATTTGGATGTGACTTCCACCAATCATTGTAGGTTTTTTTGACAGAGACACAAAGAACAAGTTGGCTCCCTCCAGAGTCCATCATTGTGCACAATGGTTCCAGCAGCTCTGCGACCTGGTGACCACCCTAGCAACATCTATCTCTCCATCACCACCACAGTTCCATCTCCCTCTGAGGGATGGCAGGTTTACAGCTCTCTCAGCCTTCAGCGCCCCACCTCTGGAGAAGCTCTCATTAGCAGGAAGCAATGACATTTAATCCTTCTATGTCAAGGTAGATCTTTTCATCTTGGCAGACTAACTTGATCAGAAAGTTTCTGTTACAACAGTTCCTAAGGTTTCATCTTCAGATTGTCCTTTGAAGAAATCTCTTAAAGGGAAGAGAGATAAACTTATCCTTATATCAATGTGGTTCTGTGGGGTTAGGTAAGTCTAGTGACTCAGTATAGTCAACTGAATTCAAAATTGGGATGTCTCTAACAAATACTTAGTACCTGCCTCACTATTCCCATTGGGAAATTTAAGGGGTAAAAGTACAAAGGAAGATCTAAGAAGAGTGATAAAAGAGCAGTAAATACAGGGTTGGGGGACAATTAAAAATCAGTCTTTGAAAGAAGTGAAAGTCATTAATGTATAAAAAGAAGCAGACAGATAGGAAATCTTTCTAAGCTCCAAGAAGAGTTTATTAAAAGGGAGCAAATATTCTAGTGTTTAGAAAGGCAGCTGAAAGCTGTAACAAGAATATCACATAAAACATGTTTCTTTTAATTTCTGTGAAACACTTCTGTTGGGTAAACTTGGTTGAGATCTTTATTATAAACGAAGGAGCATCATGACCTGTTTTTTTTTTTGTAATTTTTCTGGGATACTACATAGAGCAAGAGCAAAAAAGCCTATTATTACCCTCATTTACCTTAATGATTTTGCACCTAGTATTGGTAGCTGATTTTTTAATTGTTATTTTAAATGCATCTCAGTAGTCACTTACTAAAGTAGACAATTCCATATAGCACAAGTAGGTAGATAAAACATAATCTTTTGTTGAGGAAAATCTAGAAGCAGGACAAGATGGAATGTCACTACAGGGTTGACTTCTTATAAAATATATAGCTGAAACTTAAACTACATTGCCATTGCCCATGCCTTGTGTAGTTTTTCAGACTTAAACAAATTTTATGGTTAAACTATGCTGTCCTACTTTCTTTGTTGTTTTATAACTGTGTGTGGATGTGTATTTTTCTGTATTGAAAGCAGAGACTTGGAAACAGCCTGATAAAAGCCAGTCCTACATTTTGTATGGCAGGAGAAAGAACACCGCAAACACAAACACAGGAGAGCTCTTCCCTTTGTTGACAACCTTATTGTCTCCCCTTAATGCATTGTTTTGAATAGCAATTACATGTCATTTCCCATTATCCTATACACAAAACCAATACCATACAGCCGCTACTTTTCTTTCTGACTACTGATCGTGAAGAATATATAGAGGATTCACGTGCTGGTGAAACATGTCAAGACTGACAGCTCCGAGCCCAAGAGCTTTGTGGAAGCACAGAACAGGTGTGTGGCCCGCCAGTCCGAATGGGCTCTGCCTTCTGCCTTCCCATTTCTGCTTTCTCGGCTTGCCTTCCTTGCAATGCTTCCCTCTGGGTTGGGAGGAGGACGGCATGGGAAGAACCTCCTGTCTGGGCTCTTTCCTTCTGCCAGAAAGGGCTGGCTGGCTCTCAAGACAACAAGCATTTGACCACTGCAAAGCGCACTGAGCATGTCAACTCATTTTATTCACATCCCTCACTGGGGATTCAGAAAGCCAAGGACACAGTGGTGATTTCCCTGGTTTTATGGATCTCGACTCCCCCAGGCCTGCAACACATTTTTGGTTCGTGTGTTCACAGTGTCCTGGCATCTGCAGTGTGGGAAACCTTAACCGAGAGCCAATAGCCCCACAGCTTCTCCCTATTAAAGTGCGCAATTGGATTTCACATGTGTGTTTCAAGCACCATTCAGAGCATGATTTACAGGCTACTGTCTAGCCCCACAGCTGTTTTTCCGTCCTCCAAACTGAGCTGTTTCTAGGAATCCACCAACCAGCTCCTTGGCAAGTAGTCCTCTTAGCAGTGCGGGCCTCCTCAGTCATATCTGGCCATGAAAAGCAATGCAAGACCTACAGTAAGGGCTGAAAAACAAAATACTTAACTGGAGAAATAAACTATTAAGTATTCCTTCCATATAGTTACTCCTTCATAAGAATAGTCCATTTGATGCTGTGTTTTGATTCACTCCACCTACTGATCAACTTTTTGTCATCCAATTAAACTAATCATGGTTGCTTTAATTTGAGTTATTTATATACATTGAAAATAACCCAGGTCCATTTTGTGTAGGTCATGGTGTGCGCCCAGGGCTTTCAGTCACTGAGCAGACAGGCTGTCTGTGTTAAACAGGGCTGCATGCTCATGTTTCTGTGACACCCGCCACACGCTGCAGTCCAGCTTCTGAGGATGTGAGGTCAACTCTCCAGAAAAGGTTAGACCTCAGAGCTGGGGTTGTGGTCAGTTCAGACAGGAGTACTAATAATATTTTCTAAACACTTATTTTAAGCTCCTGGAGGGTCAGGACAGTACTGTATTCTTTCTCATTGTCTCGTACCTGTGCAAGCTTTTGGCAGAGAGCATAGGTTAAGGGCGCTGATGGAACACAGCTCTTTTTAGCCTATGCCGAGAAAGATGATCCATGCAGAGAGTTGTGCATAGGACTGATTCTCCGGTCCTGTGACTGAGACTCAACTTTCAAGGGAGATTGTCAGAGAACGTGACACTGAGAGAATCGTTCCAGAAAAATCTCTGCTAGGAATGTTGTCTGAAGGTACTGTATCAGTTTCTGTGAAAAGGTTCCACAGACATAGCTTCTACTTCAGATGAAAATAATTAATTAAAAATCTCATTGCTAAAAATCTTACAATTTGAGTCATAGTAAACTTTGCCCTTTGGCTGCAATGTAGCCATTCCCCTCACCCCCAACGAACAGAATCTCAAGGTACAGTGAATGCATTTTTTTTTTTTTTTACCCTTTCACAAGTTTCACTCAGCCGTAGGTCTGAGTCCTTTAACACAGGATACCAGTAAGGAGGTACAGTCTTTAATAGTTTTCAAGGAACGGCAGCCAGCTACTACAACTTGAGAAAGACATGTTTTGATCTCAAGACTTCCTTCTCCATTTCTTCCTACTTACAGGCCTTGTGAATGAAGATTGCTCCATCACTCTTTTGATGACATGAGAATAAGATCACACTGACCGGATGGACCATCAGATTATCTGGTCCCCTGAAGAGTCTCTCTCACTTTAAACCCTTCCATTAAAAATTACTCAGAATTCACAGTTGGTCTGAATGGCCCCAAAGGCCATAATTGCCCAGAATGAAAACCACAGAAACAAAACGACCGTTATAAACACTTCCTATGTGTCAGATGTTACATTAGGCATTTTTAAAATTAATCTCTCAAGACAACCCAAATTGAGGCAGATAACATTATCTGACTTTACATCCAGGTTTAGGAAGCTAAGATCACTCAGAAAACATAATTAGCACTGTGAGAAGACTCAAATCCAAGTTTCTGCTCCACTTTCCTATCCACAACTCTACTCCCAAGAATGGAAAAGTGGACCTTGGTAATAGCCAAATGCCTGATCTGTGAAGTTTGTAAGCTGGTGTTAGTGACTGCAGAAAGGATTCAAGCATTTGGAAGGAGCTGAAAGAGAACAGATCCAAGCTCTTTCACAACCCCATTGGATCTGCAAACTTCATCCCTTTCCTCTTAAGTCTCTGATTCAGGGATCATCTGACGTGAGCTAAGGGCTCCCAGCAGGTCTGTCTCCTGGTCTGATCAAAACCACAAACTTGCCTTTTGTTCACTGCCCTCGCCTGCACATGTCTGGTCACCCTGCCTTATGAGCAAATCTCTCCATCTTCTCCTGTACTGCTTTGGAATCTGCAAGGCTAAGCAGTTGAACCCTCCTCTCAATTAATGCGTACTCACATACTTCGGCTCCCAGAAATCACCATGGTCCCCTTCCCATTCTCACGGCCTGCTCAGACAGACTGCCCAGCTCATTCACCCTTCTCCTTTCTGCTTGGAATTCTGTGTAGCTAACTTATACATATGACACTCCAAACATCTCGCAAAAAATATTTTTTCAATACAAGATATAAATGAAAACAAGAAAAAAGAAAAGCATCTGCCTGGTACTTCAGTCCTGGCTTGCCCACAGTGGATGAATCCAAAGCTGAGACATCCTACCTCCACACAGTGCGGTCCTTCACAGGTAATGCACACTCAGTACCACGGATGTGGTCATGAAGATATCTCACAGATGCTCAGAGTTCACACCCCTCCAACTCCACTTTCTCGACTGTCTCAAGCTTTGCACATTTCTTCCTTTACCTGAACTGTCACATTTTCATACAATTATGACTCCAGCCCACTCTAGAAAGATTGACAACTGATCCCAGATCACCCCAACTGTAAGTGTGGCTCAGGAGCCCGTTTTTACCATTGGAGTCTTCGACTTCTTCAGTTGGGGTGGCCTTCTGAGAGGAGTGGTGGGCATGTGAGGACAGGAGGCTGACAATCCGTGGCCGGGGGAGGGTCAGGGCTTTTCCATGGACCTTGAGGGAATGTTCCTTCAACTGGCTGATTGTCATGGTGGAAAATGAGCACCAAGAACATTTGTAGGCATGTTCACCTGGAAGGAGCAGCGGCAAGGGTCAGGAAGGGAAACATAGCAGAGAAGAGATGGTGGAGATGAAAAACAAAATAGTGGTTAGTTCACTCTACAGACACACTTCCCAAACTGCACAGTCTGGGAATCCGTACAGGCAAATCTCCTGCCCATTATTACAAACGCAAGGTTTTCAAGGGATGAGACTTCAAAGGTTCTGTTATCTTGTGACTTGGTCACTATTCATTTCAATAATCTACTTGCAGAGATAAAGTGTGGAGACGATTCCCCACCCAACTGCACTGTTAACTCCTGAAAGGGTTCCCTTCCCAATCCTCTTTCCTACCTTCCCACAGTAAAAATCACTATGCCAGGTTTCAATCACACAGAGCACACTGTGCTTAATTCTCAATCTATAGCTCTACTGATGGTTTTTCCAAACAATTGTTCTATGCAAGCTCTCTTGTACAGTTCTCAATCACATACTACATACTAACTTATTGCTCTCTCTCTCACAGACACACACATACACACACACCCACACAGAATAACTCAGAAATCTCATCATAAAACTTCATTTTCCTATTTCATCAACAGTGTGAAAACAAGCCAAAATAAATAATTTCTTTAATGGAAAGACATACTAGAAAGACAAGGAGGGTGTGTATCAATAATATGCTTCCAGATAATAATTATGAACTGAGTACACTTATTTCCAAATTTTCTCTAATAATTATGTATTTTAAAGTTTTATTTTAAAAATTTTATTTCTAGAGTGAAACTATAAAATCAGAGAAGGAAGTGGAGGAGAAAACAGGATTCTTAGTAATGTAAGTTCTATGGGGTTGTGAAAATAAAGAGGCAGAGCTGGTAGTGTAGGGATTAATCATGAGTAAGAGAAGAACAGGAGGCTAAACTTGCCCCTGCTTTAAGCCAGTAGAAATGGTTACTTTCCTACCCCCAAAAGATTACAAAAGAGCTCAGTATCCAAGTTCTATAATTAAACCTTCTTTTCACCACTGACGACTCTCAGAGCTTACATTTCCAAGACCGTCTTGAAAACTTCAGAAAACTTTAAATTATGCAACATTCTACAGCATCAAGAAAGAAGTTCAAAGTCAGTGGATACAGACAGAAAAACTCGTCAGCTGTGTTCTCAACCACTGGCAGGGAGCTAGACAATAATATCTGGCAGGGGCAGAGCTATCTGCTGTCATATTGCCCTTATGTTATTTGTCCTTGTTTTTGTTTTATTTTGTTTACACTCAAACTCGGTTGCATTAACTGTTGGGTGGTTGTGAATCCTATAACCTGAGAGAAAATTCCAATCCAGACTGTGTGTTGGTTTCTTTCTACTGTTCGTCATAAAATACACTAAAGAGTCCAGTGAAAATAGACAAGATGAGTTGAGGGACTCTGAGAAAATGCACTGGCCTTTCTCCAAGCCAAGCTTCTCTCAGTGGCTCAGAGTCTTATCACGAAGACCAGGGTTCCAAGGCATCAAGGCCAAGGTTCCAAGACATCAAGGGTGGAATTACACTGCTCCTGTTTTCTCTCTCCTTCTTGCCAGGCAGTGAGCACAGGAAGCCAGTCATTGTGGTCAGCTCCCAGAACATATACTTTAGCTTAAGGCCCTGGAGTCAATGGGCATCTCTAATAACTCTTCGAAGTCCTTAGCACAGACCAAAGCACTCACCCAGTACCCAACTGGTAAAACTGTTTTTGCCAAGTTGAGGCCTAGTGGGAAAAAAAAAAAAAACTTATCAGGATGCTGTCCTAGCTGAATAATTTACAATATGCACCAGTTGGGCAAAAGTGGGTTTAACTCTGAGTGCACTTCTTTCATAGTCTTTAAAATTCCTGGAGACATAAAAATACTTAGCAGTTAGAAAAAAGCCTAAACAGCTAACTTTTCTGTTCCATTTTTGATCCCCATGGCCATTAGGGCAGTTGGGAGACTGGGTTAGTTTTACTGTGATAAGCCAGTCTGACAGGTTCATCACTCAAGAGATGGTGAAAAGACACGGTCTTATTTGCATGAGGTGACAGTGGGTGGCAAAAGTGAATGACCTAGGTTGGGGCAGTTTTTACAACACTATTCAAAGTGTGGCAAAGTACCAGAGAAGGCATAAAAGAAGTTACCCTGTCTCTATCCTTTAAGATTACCAAGAAGACTGAAAAAGATCATGCCTGTAACATGTTCAGTGCAGAGCCTCAGGCAAGTGGCGTCCATGAAGTGAAGAGAAGGATGATGTGTGCTAGGGACCAGGACAAAGGGACCAGCACAGCATCTGGTTACCCAGGACCCAAAGTTAAAGAAAGGACTTATTTATGGATGTCTCATGAGAAACTTCATGCAACTCCAGTTCTTGGTCCTCTCAAATCTCCTTAAAATTATAAACTTATTTTAGTCGAGTTATCTTTAGTGAATACAACAACTCTGCAATTTGATTAACAAGGATAGATGATTCAGAAATATTCTCATTCTAATCTCTTAGAAGCATGAACCAAAAATAATATGCACGATTATTTTGGCTTTAAGTAACTGTTTTCACATCTGTCCTTTTTTTCTTTTAGTTTTCTTTAATAGGTAAAAATAAAATTGATCAGCAAATATCTGAAGAATAACAGCTCATGTGTACAGCAAGACATTTTAAAATTTTCACTCAATAAAGACCACTGGACTATATATATACTTCAAACCTATTGAAAAACTTATGAACCCCAAAGACCAACCTACCAGCATGTGCTTTGAGTATATGTGTTTTCAGCCGGCTATTATAGGAGGATTTGAAGGAGCAGAGTTTGCATCGGAATGGTTTATGGTGTCCGTGGTGGGTTTGCATATGGCGATCCAAACTTGATGTGGAAGGAAAAGAGAAGGAAAATAGCAAGATTAAACAGTGTGCAACAGTTTCTTATTGTTCCTTTCAAGGCTTTTTGCTTTTATGAGGCTCAAAGTCCTTTCATTCACTTTCTAATGATGGCACTCACCATATAAATTGGCAAGAGCTATGAGGAGAGAAACCTAAAGAAATAAAGAGATCTTCTTGGACCAAGGGATATGGGAAGTGGTAACACTTCTGGCAGTTTCTTATTTTTTCTTCTACAGACTCTGAGAATTAAAAGAGGGCCTCCAAAAGAAAAAGGGTGCATAATGGGTGAGTCCATGTTTTCTGCCTGGTCACTGAGAGTGCCTATGTAGCTTATTTTTTTTTTTTAAATGAAGCATTTAAAAAGGGGCTTTCTTTTTAAATTTTAATTCTACTATTATCATGAGTCGTAGAGTAAGGAAAGGAAGTTTCCAGCTGACTTGCTTAGTGAACTGTCTTGTCTCCAGCTTCTACAGTAATATGGAGGTGCTGTGTAAGTGCGTGTAAAGAAGAGGGACCCAAGAGGCTGGTCACCTCTCCTGATCAACATAACTATCTGTGCTGCGCATCAGCCTTCTAGAAGCAACTTATGGGGATGTTATTTAACTAGAATGACTCCATAATAATCATTAGCCTAAAAACTAAAATAAATTTATAAAAGTATAGGAAGAGGTTCTAGTTTGGTCAGTAGCCCAGAGAGCTAACTTCTGTTCTGAATGACTCAGAGGACAGGACTAGTGCTTACCATGTAAACACACGATGATCTCCTGAGCTGCAAAGCAATATTTTCACTTGCCTCTGGACATCTGTCCTTTAACAACCTGGGTTCTACAGACCTGTCAGTTCTTTTTCTTTTCTTTTCCCAACAGTACAAATTCTCTACTTCATTTCCTTGTTTCTGTAAATGGCAACACCATTCTCCCATTCAATCAGACTGAAAACTAAGTGCTATTTGTACTTTATTTTACTCCTTCCCCCATCTATTAAATCAATTCTAAGTTAAGCAGATGCATTCTCTCCACCATTCCCTAACTTCTTGGATGAGCTAGTACTGCCTTGCTTCCGAGTTGATCTGCCCTATCTTTTTTTCAAAGAGTGGAAACATGGGAATCACACTATTCAGGAGCAAATCCCAGCAGTTATTTAACAAGTCTTGTGACCTTGGGCAAGTTATTTAATTCCTTTAGGTTTTGCTTTTCTTGTCCATAAAGTGGTGAAAATAGGACTGTACTTCATAGGGCCATCTTGGGGACATATAATAGTAACATCTGAAGACTGAAGACACAGTACAGTGCCTGGTATATATTGAAGTACACTTAATATAAGCAATTAAGCTACTGTACTTAGTCCTTTTTCTTTTAACCAGTTATATAACTCCTAAAGCACTAATTTGGCATTTTGAGACTCCAAACATGTTTCTACTCAAGTATTTAGACATTATCTTATGGCATTCCTTTATATTTACCTTACAAATTGGTCAACTAAATCACTAATGAGACACTGATGAGATTCCCATCCTCTTTAACCTGAACTCTTGTCCCTTTCTCTGTAACACAGTTCCTTCCCAAACTTCTCATGTCTCATCTTCCTACTCTGAAGGGAAGTGGTAACACTTCTGGCAGTTTCTTATTTTTTCTTCTACAGACTCTGATAATTAAAAGAGGGCCTCCAAAAGAAAAAGGGTGCATGATGGGTGAGTCCATGTTTTCTGCCTGGTCAGTGAGAGTGCCTATGTAGCTTATTTTTTTAAAAAAGAATGGGAATTTAAATGAAGCATTTAAAAAGAGGCTTCACATGCTCAGTACTCCACACAGGCTTTCTGACTCTTCCAAAGTGGATGTAACATTTCCCTTCATTGAAATTGCTCATTAGTTTATTGATTTTCTTTAACAAGTGTGCCTCATTTGTTTGGCTTCTTTATAACACAGTCCTTAGCTCTAAATTCCCTTAGATGACAGACTTTGTCCTATTCATCTTTATATTCCCCCAAAGCACAGTGCCCAGGGCGGAGTATATTCCTTTATTTACAGTTTTTGCTGAGTTCCGCTATGCTATGTGTCACACAATGTAACATATGCTGTTCAAGAAATACTTAATGAATCAAAGGATAATACAAGTTATACACCAATATATGAACCTGATAACGAAGATTAGATATTGGACTGTTTAATAAAGGTTTGTAACCTATCCTGCCCACCGTAGAAATACTGCTTCCTGCTTTCCAGCAACTAACTAGCACTTTATCTTTTTAAAGAATTAAATAGCTCATCATTTACTTCCAATTACCATAAAAATAAATAGCAGGTCAGTCTTGAAATCAGATCCTTTTCCAAGACTGAGGGAATACATTATTAAATCTCTAGCTTTTTAAATATGTAACAAAACGTTGCCCCTTTGAACAGTCCTTCTTCCCCTCTCTCCATGGAACTTTACACATCTACCCTAAATTTACACTCTCTGTGTGAAGTGACAAGATGCTCCCAATTTCCCTGTAATTTTAGCAACTCTTTAGCAGCCCTGGGCTTTATCATTTCCCTATCTTTTTAAAAGCATCTAAGCAATGATTCCTTGACTATATAGATCAGTAGTCTAATTTTAATCTTTTTCGGAACTCCATTTTCCAAATGGAAAGTTGCTTTCTCCACTGATGGCCAAGTTTTGAGTGAATGTCTGGCAAATCCATCTGTAAACTTTTCCGTGCAATCTCCTTGGGGTGAATCCCAGCGACTCCTCCAATTCTCATTTTTTTTTTTTAAATGCACACATTTCCCAAAGCTAATGTCATCCATTCACTCCTGTTCTTAGCCCCATTATACAGATGGGATGGCTGAGAAATCAGGTAACAAAAATACCAGCTGTGCACCAACAGTGGAGTCTTCTTACTCATTCAAGCTTCTCCTGCTCTGACTTAGCTGTCTCCTACTATGAAATCTCTCAGTAGCCCTAGAACCACCCAATAGCACTTACTTGTGCCTGAATGCAGAAACAAAGGAGCAATACTGGCAGCTGTACTTGTCCTCTCGGGTAAACATGGCCAGGGCCAGGTGGCTCCTCTCATGAGAACGCAGCCCCTGCATGGACATCAGGACTCTGTCACATTGACTGCAATGGTATCCCCCCGGCCGGGTTTCATCCTCCAACATTCCATCAAGCAAGCAGTGTCCACCATCCACCCGGCCCACCAGGGCTCCACTGGCATCTTTGGCTGCTTCCAGTCCATCCAGGAAGAAGTGGGCAGGGTCTTCAGCCTCCTGCTAAGAGAACCACACACACACACATGCCCCACCAACAAAATAAATATCCATCTTCGTTGTCCCCAGCTTTCCTCTTCTCCCTTCATTCTCCCAAGCTCATCATCATTTCTTCCTCCCCTGCCTGTCTGGCTCCTCCAAAGGGGAGGGCAAGCCAGATGACCACTCTTCATGCAATGGTGGTGACTTTAGGTCAATGTATCCAGACAGTGTATTACTGCCTGGGAAATATGAGAGGGGCTCTCCCAGGCTGAAAAGCGCACTCCTTCCTGGTCTTACAAAGAAAATTCAGTGTGATCCTATCTAAACTGACATAAAGTTGGGTTATCTTACTACGGCTCAGAAAAACGAAAGAAGGAAGAGAAAGAGAAAGAAAAGGAAGAGGCAGAGTGGATTGGCCATTAAGGAACCTTGGACCACAATTTGGAAATAAAGCAAAGCAAAAGTTCCTGCTGTCTGCCTCCCACCCCACAGTTGGAGACTTCATCCCTTAACTGAAGGTTCTTGCATAATTAATTGCAAATATAAAGTAGTGGCCCGGATTTAAATCACCCCTTTTTCAAGGTAGTTTCTCGAAAATGTGAGTTTCTCATGCTTGATTCCAGGAGATAAGCCCTGGCATTCCACAGCAGTATGTGGAAGAAACTACCTACTGCTGTCCCTGGGTTGCCACTGTTCTGACCAAACAGAAGACTTCAGTCTTCAAAGGAGTAGCCTTCGTTATTCTAGATGAACAATGACTGCTACTCAGATGACAGGGTTCAAAACAGGTGGTCTAATAAAGGTTGGGAGAGAGGGAAGAAGACACTTGGTGGAGTCACATGGGGAGTGGGAAGGGAGGGGACAAGCGAGCAAACAACTGTCAGGGTCATATGTGACTGGAAAGGTTTGGTTTTAGATATAAGCCATGTCCCATGCACTCTCCAGACACCCCAGGAAAAGAAGCAAAAGACAGATTCTGCTGGGCTCTTTGCATCCTCAGCCACATGAGAATTGTAAGGCAGCGGGAGGAGCAGGGGACAGGAACAGAACCCACTTGATTCCGTTTAAGAGTTCAGGCAACTCGGAAGAACTAAGACCTAAGGCACTAAACACAGAGCAAAAAGGCAACCAGAGGCTTCCTGTGCTGAGAATCCAGGACCTTCTGAGTGCACCAAACTGTCCACATCAGATGGAAACGAGATCAAAACTTGACCTTTACCTGGACAGAAAGGTGAGGAAGGTCCAACCTGCAAAAAAAAGAAGATCAAAACACGCCAAAGCGATGCTCAGGCATGGCTGCATTCAGAGGCGGTCCTCCCGAGCCACTTCAGGCAATGGGGTTAATAACTAACGTGAGGCGCCCACTCGCAAGATCGGTATCCAGAACTCCCCGTCTCACCTTCACAGCGGCCGACATGGCAGGGACATTGCCGTACTGGACGTGCTTCCGGAGGTGATTGCAGATGGCTCGGAGCGTTGGGTGCACTTCCACACAGAATTTACATTTGTAGCCCACCACTTTCCTCTCCTTGATCTTTGGCACCTCTTCTAAGTGACCAAAAGGCTGGTAAAATACAGTGGTAGCCATCAGTACTCCAAGCCCTCCCTCAAAGGCAGGCACTTATTATATATTGGCATATATAATTTTTCACTTTTATTTTAAAGCAGGTTAGCAGGTTAAGAACCGAGGGAGGCATAGGCGAGTATTTTTAAATACCAACTGATCAGTCATGGCACATTGCCTATTAGACACAGTCTCTGGAACCCAGGTATGTTACGGCTTGTGAGGAAAGAAGATTTCTGTGCAGAAGCTCATCGTCACTGCCATTAAGGGATCTGGTTTTCAAACCAGTTTCAACGACGCAGGTGAGGTGTTGCACAGCTGCGCCATTAATGAACTTCTTGATAAAATAATCTACTCCTTGAGGTGTTAGGTTCCCGTGGCAAACACTGAAGACCAAGACATGGCTGAGAAGTGCTAACGATACCAAGAGACAGCCACGACTGCCTTAGGAAAGAGCGGGCGTTGTTGTATAACAAGACTTCAGATCAGGCTACTTGGCAGAAAGACATACACAGAAACCACCCCCCAAACTTTCCCCGGGGAGCCATGGGAGGAGTCAGAGGGAGAGAGGGAGGGGAGCAGGACCGTGGAGGGGCGAGCAGAGAATGGGGGATAATCAGGCTCGAAATGTTTAATTGACTTATTGAGCTCTCTGGCAAGCTAAGTCACTAGGAAGCCTGCAGCAGTTTGGCTGGCAACGAAGAAGTGCATGTGGGCACCAGTGATGAGAGGCCTCCTGGGGGAAGGGAAATCAAAACATATCCTTACCCTCTCTTGTTTGAAATCTGCAAAAGCACCATCTGCATATTTCTGCTTGCTCAAAAGCTGTTTCCTCCTCTCCTGACGTTTGGCACGCTTCTGGAATTCCTCATTGTGAATGTTCAAGTGTGAGGTCAGCTCAGCTGTGCTTTGCAATTTGCTATCACAGTGTTTACACTGGTAGGTGGAGTTCTGCGAGCGGGGGCCGCTGCCCAGGATGACGAAGTCCCTCTTCAGGTCCCGGCTGTGGTGGTCGGTGTAATGCATGCACAGCAGTTCCGCCGTGCTGAAGGACAGCTTGAAACATTTGATGCAGCGAAACGGGAGCCACTCGATTTCCTGAGCTTCACCCTCCACCTCGGCTTTCTCGAAGCTGCCTCTCTCCTCTTCCTCCATCAGCGAGGGCTTCTCGTGCTCGTCCGCGTAGACGGCTGTGAAGTAGCCGCCCAACTTGCTGGAGTGCTGCTTCTTTGGGAACACTCCCGGGTGGCGTTTCATGTAATGGGACACTATACCCTTCTTGCTGAACGACTGGAAGGAGCACAAGGAGCACTTTTTCTTCTCCACAGCCCGCCGGAGCTCCTCACTCAGCTGAGGGGAGTCATCTTTGGGCGGCGAGGGGATGATCACCTTGTTGGGCTTGTCGCTGATGGTCCGGGAGGCTGCGAGGCAGTGGGTATAATACGCGTCGATGTCGTGACGCTTCTGGTAGTGGGCTGCCAGCCCTTTGCGGATGGGGTTGGTGTAGGCACACAGGGCACACTTGAAGAGGTTGTTCTTGCCCTCTGGCTGGGCGCGGACGTTGTTGTGCTTGATCCGGTAGTGCCTGGCAATGCCCTTCCTCGTGGAGCAGAAGTACTTGCAGAGCTGGCACCGGAACACAGTGTGGGAGACCAGGTGCGAGGTAGAGAAGTGCGAAGTGGACATGGGCTCCTCTCCCACCTCCTCCTCAGTGATGGAGATCTGGGAGGGGCTCACTTCGGTGGTTATCTCAGGCTCGAGAGAGATCGGCAGCTTCGGGGGTGAAGGGGAAAAGACATCAAATTCAGGCTGATTGTGGTACTTCTCATAGTGGATTTTGAGTTTCTCCAAAGTGCCGTGAGTGTACGGACAGAGTTTGCACCGGTAGGCACCATACCCTTGCTTGAAAATTCTGCTCGTCTCCTCCACATCATTCTGGGAAATATCGGCAGACTGCTCTACATCATGCACAAAGTCCTCGGCGGTCACCTTGATGGCTGGGTGTCGCTTCTGATAGTGGGTCAGGACGCCATGGATGCGCGTGTTGATATAGGGACAATGCCTACACTTGTAGACGGCACCTGGGTTGATGTCGATGTCCTGGGCAAAATCGGCAGCCTTCACTTTCATGCCAGGGTGCTTCTTCCCATAATGTGTGAGGAGGCCGTGCAAGTTGTTGTACTCTGACTGGCACACTGTGCACTGGTAGGGGGTGGAGGATATGGCAGGGTTGGCCGAAGTGAGGTGTATGCTTTTCTCTGGGGAGAGTCTTGCGTCCTCTGGGCATTCTATTTCCTGCTCGGGGAGGGGGAGGGGCATACTATTTTCACAATTAATAGGGCCTGCCAACTCCTCAGGTGGCAGGAGGGCCTTCTCGACACCATCTTTCTCCTTGATGATATCCAGCAGCACTGACTCATCGCCGTTCATGGCCCAGGGGTGGAATGCTTGGTAATGATTGGTGATGTCCCAGATGGACATCGCTTCAAAAACACAGTCCCTGCATCTGTATATTTTGGCTTCAGCTGGCATGGTGAGAGAGGGAGGGGATGGGTCTGGTCCAGCCCAGAGTTTGGTAGCCATGTAAGTATAATCAACATAATGCTCTGGATGCCTCCTTTGGTAATGCAGAAGCAAACCATTGGGCTCTGGGTGGGAATAGATGCACCACTCACAGTGGTAGCCAGCTTCTATCAAGCCATCTAAAAATGCCCATCGCATGATGGAAGTGACCGTGGCCTTCAGGGCAGGATGGTCTTTCTTGATATGCTTCCTCAGTGCATAGAAGTAGGGGGAGGTGTACGAGCACTGTCTACATTTGAGTGCTCGGAGTTTTGTTTTGTCCCGCTCCACACCGGAGGTGGGGAGAAGGACACAACTGGCAGGTTTCTTCTGGTTTCTGTCACAGAGGCTTCGGATGGTGGCTGTGTGCTGCCGGATCACGTCTGCATTGGCCTTGAAGTCTCGGTGCTTCTTCTGGTAATGAATCAGTACCCCTTTGACCGTCCGGTTTCCGTAATCACAGTGCTGGCAAAAGAACATCTCATTCTCCACAGGAAGGCCATCTCTCTCAGAACTGCTCCGGTTCAGCTGTTGCATGGGGGCAGGAGGCCGGGGGGAGCCTTGTGGCCCATCGGCCCCTCTCATCATTGCAGCTGTGGGAGGAGCCTGCCTGATATATTTGGCAGTAACCTTTATTTCTGGGTGTCTTTTCTGGTAGTGAACAAGCACTCCCACAACTGACCGATTGCTGTAGGAACAGTGTTTGCAGTAGTAAAGCTCAGTACTGAGGTCTGGTGGCGGGGGTTGTGGGGGGGGTGGGGAACCCATGTTGGACATTTTGGGAGACATTGGAGCACCCACCTCAAATGATAATTGGGAAAGGGCAGAGCCCCTGTCCACAGACACCATGCGCATGGTTTTCTGGATCCTAAAGTAGGAAGCCTTTTCTTCAGGGTGTTTCTTCTGATAATGAACCAAGACAGAATGCATGTTGGGGCTTGCGAATGAGCAAACATCACAATCGTAAACGACAACGGTGTTGACTGAAGGGTCCTTCTGGTTTTCACATTCTGGAGCAAAGGTCTTTGAAGGAGTGCTTTTATTAAATGTAGCTGGCATACCACCACCGCGACCCACGGGAGTGGACGTCGCCATGTTCTTGGGAGCAGAATTCAGAATCTCCCTCAGCGTCTGAGATTCGGTGTTTAGTCCTTCCTGCTGCTCCACAACATAGCTTGAAAATATCATTGCATTGTTGATCTTAACTGTGGGATGCATTCTTTGGTAATGTGGCATCAGGCTTCTAACATTTGGGCTTGTGTAAGAACAAAAGCGACAACGGTATATCAGGTCCGAATGATCAAAGTTGAGGACATTCATGGCTTCTGGGTGGTGTTCACCATAATGCTGCTGGAGGTCTTCGAAGTTGGTGTAATCGATGTAGCATTCGAGACACCTGTACACTGCACTGTGGTCATTGGGGTCCAGGATGTACCTAAAGCTGAACTTAATGTATGGGTGCATTCGCTGGTAGTGAGTGCTAACACTCCGGGCAGATTTGTTGTTAAAGTCACAGTGTTTGCAATAGTAAAGCCTTCCGGAGTCACCAAAGTCCGTATTTTCATTGTTGTGCTCAGTCCCATAGATAGGAGTTTGGGTATTCATCAGAGCAGTGTTGGGTACCTGATGATCTTTCATGTTTGTTGAGGAGCCATAGTAATCCTCTTCATCTTCAGAAAGGGTGAGCTCGATCTCAGCCCCGTTAGTAGCATTGTAATCATGAGTTACATTTCTGAAGTTGGGCTCCTTCTGGGGCTCACTAGTGTCTCTGACCCAAATCTGTTGGGCTGAAAAGGAAGTAGGAACCTCCATGATGGGTTCTGTTGGCTCTTCTTCCCTGTCCAGCTCAACCTCTATCTCCACTTCATTGTCTTCCTCTTCCTCCTCGTCATCCTCAACATTGATCACTGCATCTTCCTGCTGTTTGGTTTGGTTAATTTTGCTCTGCAGGTTGCTTGCTATCTCGTCGATCCTAGTTCTTTTCTTCACGGGTGATAAATCGAGGGGAAAGTCATTAGCAAGCTTCCTAGAGGCCTTGGCTACAAAATTGTTCTTGGAAGATAATCCAAGAATTGAGGTCTGACTTTTCTTCACAGTGTTGCTGGAAGAGGGGTGGCTGTCTGTCTCATTTTCCAGTGGTAGGGCTGAGGGTTGCCCCTCAAATTTTGGCAAATTGTCACAAAACGAATGTTTGTGCTGCTGATGGACTCTTAGCCCTTTCAGAGTTGTGGTGGAATAACTACACATGGTGCACTTGTACGGGTGCAAGGGTGGGGCTTGAGTGGGTGGCTGTGGCGGTTGTGTTGGTGGTGGCTGTGGCTGGGGTGGTACCTGATGTGGTGGCTGAAGCTGTGGCAGCTGTGGCTGTTGCAGTGGCTGTGATGGTGGTGGTGGTGGCGGCGGCGGTGGTGGCTGTGGTGGCTGTTGCTGCTGCAAAGGATCCAGCATGATACCCGACTTCCTGCCATTGATGCTTGAGCTCTCATAAGACACCACACTTTCATTCAGTGAAGAAGAAATGCTTTCACTCTGAGAGTTCACAGCATCCCAGTCTGACGTTGTACCCGTGTGACACTGTTTATGAGCCCCAAGTTTTAATGAGCTCTTGCAAGTAAATGGACATTCGTCACATTTGTAGACAGCTGTCTTTCCAGATAAGTGGATGTTTTCTATGTGACGAGAGATGCTGCGTCGGTGCATGGTGAGGAAAGGACAAAAGGGGCACTGGAACCTATTCATGAATCTTCTAAATGGAATCCCCTTAGTCTCTAGTAATTTGTTGCCATCTGAACCCATCAGCTGTTCTGCAGACAGGCCTGATGTCTGGTGATCCATAGCATTTAAGCCATTCTCACTGTCAATTTCATTTAACTCTTCATCGGAACTAGAGTCATTTAGCATGCTGTTAGTTTCCAGGTCAGCAGAAGAATTGGTCACGTCCGTCATTCCATAACGGGATCGCTCCGGCAAGTTAATGAGGCCAGAATTATGAGGTGATTTCGTCTTCATCTGAGGGTAAGACATGGGCGAAAATTTGGAAGCTGAAGAAGAGTTGGTTCTCATGATGGAGTTGCTGATGGAACCCCTGAAGCTGGAGACATTAGTGTTGGGTATCTCTCGGTTTGCAGCATTCATGGACAGGTACGTGGAGTTGGATGTGGGGCTGACAGAACCCTTGTTCTGCACATCAGGTAGATTAGTCCCTTCTTGTTGCTGTCTGAGGCTGGAAAGAATCTTGACCATACTGCGGTGTTTCTTCATCATGTGGTCACACCAGCGTTCTCGCCGGGGTGTTTGGTAGCTGCACCACTCACAACAGAAGTTGCCTCTAGACTTGGTCAAAGGTTTGACCATGGACTCTAAGATGCTACGCTCTACGACCTCTGCTGGCAGTTCCTTGCAGGGGTCTTGCAGAGACATGGGTGCAACCACGGCATCTGGCAAAGGCGCAGGAGCAGGTGGGGGAGCTGTGGTCTCCTTCAAATTGTTTTTGTGATACATCTTCTGATGCTTAATTATTCTTGCCCTCCTTGGAGACTTGTATGTGCAAAACTGACAAGAGAAGACCTTTCCAAATCCCTCATGCATCATAATATTATAATTTAAGGATCCGGGGACAGGAGGTCCTGCTGAACTCCCTTCAGCTTGGGCTCCATGCACCTTTCTAGTGTGTTCTATGAGGAGATTTTTTGACCTGAAGTAGCGTACGCAGAACTTGCATTGAAAAAACTTGTTTGTTGGTTTGGGATTAGGGGCAATATGCTGACCGTAATATCCTGGACTGTGGCCATAGTAACTTCCAGTCCCCAATGCAGCTGCATTTTGACCTAAAGAGAATGCATAAGAAAAGTAAGAAAAGGGAAGCAAACTAGAATTTAAAAATTCAATCATGCAAATCAGTGCTGTTTCAATTATCCTTCATTAATAAACATCACATCAAAGGGCCTAGAGTCAGATGACGTGATCCTGAAGGGTATTCCTGAAGCATTAATGAAGATACCTACATTACACCTTCTCATTGATGAAGATGCCGTGCGTACCTTTGGGTACAACACTCTCATCTCCATAAATAAACCACATAGCTATGAAGAAACAAGGTTCATAAGCTGCAGGATTTATTTTATAACTTTCCAAGATATTTGTTCTCCAAATTAAAAGTAGGAGACATGAAGAAGCTGAAAGAATAATAAGCTAGAAGACTGAAGAAGAGAAAAACAAGGCCTCAACAAGACATAACTTGCAAAAAGCAAGAAACCAAGGAAGCCACACATATCAAGAACCATAGCTATGAGCTAAAAATAAACGAGAGTAATTAAAATATATCAGATATGCTGAGTTTAGTACAGATTTACCTGATAAATCCTCTGCGATGGCAAATTCATCCTTTATAGAAGAAAACTCCATCTCTGTCTG
Source organism: Petromus typicus (assembly GCA_004026965.1). Taxonomy (NCBI): domain Eukaryota; kingdom Metazoa; phylum Chordata; class Mammalia; order Rodentia; family Petromuridae; genus Petromus; species Petromus typicus. The sequence goes on from PVIR01001729.1 coordinate 30,026, forward strand.
ATTACTGGCATTCATGGACCCGGATCGTGGCTCCTCATTGTCCTCAGCAACATCAGTTGGCTGCAGAAATGCTGTGTGCACATCCTGGATGTGCGCCTTGAGATCTTCGTAAGATGGGGCTCTGAAATCGCAGCCATCACACTGAAGCACCTCCATGGTAGGGGACTATGCTCTCACATCAGGAACCTGTGGGAGGAGCCAGAACAAAGCTTCAGGAGGGATGCTCTAAACACAGATCTCCAGCTGAAGGGAGCTGGGCAGTCATGGAAATAGTTCTACTGTCAGCTTATTTTTCTTACTCGGCTGTGTCAATGGCCAAAGAAGGCAATCAGACATAATAGAGACAATGTCCTTGACTGCATAACTTAAAAGAAGAAAAGAAAACCCATAAAAAATATATTCTGGCTTGATACATCGTCAAATGTCACTTGTCAAGGAAACCTTTAATACTTTAAAAATTTTAGCAGTATCTGAGTTTCTCCACTAAATTCACTTCTTAGTAACTTAATATTGGCTTTGGTGCCTTAAGCTCATTTGCATTTTCAACCAGAATGTTCTTAGAGGAAGATATCCACAGGAAAAAAGGACAAATCTTGATTCATAATAGCTGCTTTAATATTATTATATTGGTGTATTATCAGCATATGGTAGACAGGACTGAATCTTAGGAGTGGTGGTAGAGTTTTTATTGTTGCTTGCTATTATTATTTTTAATATCTTTACTGATACTGGAGTATACTTCTTTCCTCCGTTCCACAAAATTTTAGTTGATTCTCTCTCTCTCTTTGTCTCTCTCTCTCTTCATCAGCTAAATGGTTATTTACTCTTTTACTACCTACCAATTAAAATCTAACAGCTTCTCCAATCTAATTAGGTCATAAAATATTTCTCATGAGGTTTTCAACAACCAACTTTAGATGACAATCCAGTTTCTAGTTTAAAGTTGCACCATGGCACTTCAAGTTACAGTAAGACAACAGAAGCTGGCAGGTTTGAAGAAGGGCTTCTAAATTGTGGCTCTGGATTTTTCCACTTCTTTCCTTTACAAATATGAAGTATATATCAATGCAAAAAGCTGTGAACTTAGTGTGCACTAATACAAAACTTGCCCAACTACTTTCATTCTGCTACTGTGTATGACTGAAATATACAGAAATCTTCACAATAACCCAATGAAGAGTCTCACCGTTAAGAAGTCGAAAAAGTATTAGGTAGGTAGTCCTTCCTATCTAAATATATCTCCCACACTGAGCCACCTAGTTATTATCTTAATGAGTGATTACCTCATTAAGCTCACCACAAACTCAAGTGAGTCATTGTAACCTAGAACCAGATGTCCAAGAACTAAAGCTATACCCAAATCTATTTATGGTGCAGTTTTCTATACTTCTCTTACAAAAGATAAATGATTTCTACAGGAGGAATGAAGTCCACTGATAATCTGTCAATGTAGTGCAAGAGGCCACGGCATGAGGATTTTCTATGAAAGAACACTCCTCCTTGTAGCCTGCTAAAATAACTTCTGGCAAGTCCAGTTCTGGGCAGCCTCAGCTTGGAGAGTGAGACACAGATATTTACCTCCTCTTCTTTCACCCAGCAATTTATCCTTTTTCAATAAACATTGAACTCTGCACTGGAGTCCTTTCAGCTAACTAAGTCTCAATATTCCAGATACACAAGCTTTTATGTCTAAGCACCAACCCAAATTGTGTGGAAGAGGTTGCTATCAGCTCTGGATCAAATTACAGCAGTCACTGAGGCCCCACCCCACTTCTCCTTTCGCACAGTCCATTAGACCTGAAAACAAATTTTTCCATGGTGCAGACGACTCCTGCATTTAGAACACACAGAAAAAAGCAGATCATCCAGTGTGTACTCCCCATCCCCCAAGCTTAGTCCTTTCATCTCAGCCAAACAAGCCACAGCTCTGCTGAATGTGTTTATCACACTTTCAAGAGATAGGAGCTCCTGCGTCACTGAAGCTCTAAGACTCACTAAGCTGCCCTAGTCCTCTGAGCTTTAGGAGCAGCCATTTTAGCTCAGAGCTTCTCCTCCGTGCACAACATGGCTTCTCTTGGATTCTGCTAGGCTGATAATCAGAAGTGAATGCAAGAAGGGAAGGCTGGGCTGCTCCTATGCTCTTCTCTTCTCAACAAAGAATGAACTGTTTTCATTTCTTTCCGAAAAGCAGCACCTTTCTCCTCCTCAAATGCCATTCACCAAGATCTCCAAAGGTTCTTTTATTCAGTGATTGATATTTTGGTTTGTTAGTTCCAGCAGAGAAGTGGTTAGAACAGGGTAACCCAGGACCAGACTCTGCTCCACAATAGGATTTGGGGGTGTCCTAGGGGGACCTCCAGAATGCCTGGGCTCCTTGGGAGTCATCCTTCCACACACAGAAGACATACCATCCGATGCTGCTTGCCAGATTCCAAAGTCTAATGACCTTTGTTAATCACCAGCCAGTCTGTCTGCAACAGCAGACTCTGCCAACAGACACACCCTTCAACACAAAGGCTGTAGCTATTCCTTTAAAAAGAGGTTCTCTGAAAGCTCCATTGTGTAGCTTAGAGGAAAACAAAATCTCTTCCCTTCAAAACTTGAAGCCTTTAGAAATAACGCAACAACAGACTTTCTGCTGTGTGTCTTTTGGAAAGTCTGAGCCTCGTTCGCACGGTATCAACAAAAATTATGAGTCTAAACAAGAAAAGTGGGCACCTCTGGCATAAAGTCATCCACCTAGAGATGAAATTCACCTTCCAATCCAGCTCTCTAGTATTTTGATGTCTTCTGAAGCTCTTATCAGGGATGCTAACCTCACTGGATACAAACACAAACTAACAATCTCCTTGTTCTGCTACAAAGGAGATTAAAGGGTTAGGAGATCAGAAAAAGAGCCACTGATTTGGAAAAAGAAGAGATGATGAAAGTGATTTTCTAATGGGTTCTAGCTTTAATGCTGTTGCAGTCTCGACCTCAAAAATAGCTCACAGCCTTAGAAGAGGTTAATCTCCAGGTTGCTGATAGAACCAGCAGCAGGTAGAGCGGAATGGCCTTGAATTTGATGTCTGCACCAATACTGAAACGAGGATGTAGCCTATTTTGAGAGCCATTTTGCCTTTGTGGACACATTTCTCGTGAAGATGCTGATAGAAGAAAACAGGAATTGCTGGCAAGGCCCAAACAATCTAAGGGAAACTTGATATGTTTATAAGACTTGGAGCCACATCAGTGCAAATAACAAGAAGAGATGAAGGGAACAGGGGAGGAGAGATCTAAGGACAACTGGACCTGACGAAGACCACACCCCTACCCATCAGCCAGGAAGTATGTATTTTGCAGCAGATAGGAATCCTTTAAAAAAGCCAAACAAGATGAGAAATAAAGCCTTGCATATTTGACTGTTTCATCCACTCAGAAGAACAATACAGGCACACTAACCTAGACACTGATTGGTTATAAAATCAAAGCAGAAAAGGAAGTCCTGAACTGACTAAAAAGACATGCTATTTTTAAAAGGTCCTAAGGTCGGTCAACAAATCAAATGAGCACCCTTCTCTTCTGGCCTCACACAGTATCTCCAGGCCCTCGGGTCAAACAGAATTCCTTTAGATAAGGAGACACTACCAACCAGGACGCCTGCAGGTGAATAAAAATTCACTCTATGATAAGCTACACCTCAAGTGACTGCACCTTTTACCATGGAACCTCTAACCCCCTAATTATTTGTTGCTCTTCAAATTACTTATTTTTGGTGGCTAGCTTGTTCAGTTTGAACTTAGAGCTTCCAAATTTCAAAACACTAGAGATTTGACAGGAAATCCCAAATCTAATCATCCCTGTTTGACAAACGCTTGACGATATATTTAAAGAACATCTAGAAATATGTTAAAATGTTAGGATATACATACTATAACTGGGGAAAGGCATTATGATGGGCCGACCCAAGCTGCTCTTTTTCTGTCTTAAGCACACCAATCTGCATCGACACAGCCTGCCCACCCACTTTCGGCGCTCAGAATTCCAGGGCTCCATTACGCCTCAGTTTTTCCACCTGGGAGGAAGAGAATAGACAAGCCACAGCCTCACCATGTGTCCTTCCAGCTCCCTGCTCAGATGTAACTGGCACAGGCAAGTAAGTGTTCTTGACGTTTCTCAGCTTTCTCACAAGCTTGCACCATCAACCTCAGGCCAAGTCCGCTTTGCAAGTACAGCTCTTTGAGTGTGGTGGTGTAGAAGGAGCACAAGGTGATCTTCCAGTCACAGTCCCAAGAGTCCCAGGAAGTGAGCAAATGAAAATGCCCAGGTCATGCCTGGATCTAATGTGTTCTCCGACTGAAGGACTACAGACCAGAAATAAAGATGTGAAGTCCCACAGCCATGTGATTCAGTAGCAACTAATTATAACCTTCAAAGCCTTTGAGAAATGGATCCAGATAGACCATAGGTGCTTTTCCTCTGTCCACTCCAGAAACCTACTTTCATTTATAAGACACTGAACTCCCCAATTCTCAGACATAATTCTAATAAAGGGTTTTAGTTAGTATCTCTTGTTTGTCCTTTTTCCTTTGTTTGTTTTGTTTTGTTTTCTAGGAAAGGAAACACCTTTTATTCAAAGACAGGTAATTAAAGAATGCATATTGTAATATATCAGTAGGAAAAAACCTCCAAAAAATAAACAGCTTGAAGATCATGCTAAAACAATATATTTAAAGATCAGACAGAAACTGTTGACATGAGTCAAAGAGTTATGGGGGATACTGTAAGCTTAATGTATTTAATTGCAAATGCTAGAACCTAATGATAAAATAGTGGGGGACAAACAATAAATATGTGAATGTTGGGTTCCTAGTCTTAGCAACATGAAATATTTTATGTCACTACTAATCATTTATTCTTGTCAATGCCAAAGTAGAAGTTTTAATAGCTTAAAAATCATTAAATTGGGGCCAGGGGTTTAGCTCAGTGGCACTCCACCTGCCTCATAAGCACAAGGTTCTGAGTTCAAGACCTGGTGTGGGAAAAAAAAAAATCTTTCTAAATAGTCCTGGATTGAGAAGTTGAGGTGAAATCTCTTTCAGAAACAGTGGTTAAGGAATAAAATTTATAAACACAAATATAAAACAGCCAATGGGACAAACTGTATATATGAACTCTGATATGGGCCTAGGTACCCCAAATTTAACAAAAGCTAAGGCAGAATCAGTTATTTTCTAAACAAATGCAAGTGATGTATGTGTTACTCGCAAGTTACAGTTTTAAAAAAATAAACTAACAAAGAACTTCCAATACCAAGCCACCTTCACTGATCTCACACCATTTGGTTCTACTATAGATCCCGGCTTACCATGTGGTGTCTTCAAATGTTCTATCAAATGTTTATACTATTTGCTACATGATCTAAGCAGAGTTCTTGGCAATTTACCACACTAATGAAAGGTTTAACATATCAGGGAGGATAAATAATTAAGGAATTCAGAAGGGAGACACAGCTGTTCTTCAAAACTAAATTTTCAGAAGAGAAAGGATTAATTTGCAATCACATATGTAACCCCCAATATGAGACTGAATTTAAATAGGATCAGGGAAATACCACAAGACTGAGTCCTGCCAATGCATGTGGCCTGTGCTATATATGGCCAGCCTGGTCCACCTGTGGGACCTTGTATACAAGCACAAAGTCTAAAGCAGGCAATCTGCAGATTAATAACCCAGCCACCTACTGAATAAGGATGACCACCTTCAGGTTTTCTCCTTTTTTAGGTTTGCTCTCCTATACAAAATTTTCAGGTATTATAGAGCATGCTGATGTAGTAGACACCTCGGGGATCATTATTCAAAGGAGATGAGCATCTAGGGTTATAATCCACGTAGCTAAAAAATGCCAGACATACAGGAAGTGGTTCTGGCTGAGTGACCCGTTATGAGAACAGGTAGTGAGTACTAATACACATAGAGATACTACAGACCTTCTGGAGAATTTGTACATTCCTTTGCAATGATACAAGGCTAATTGAGACCAACAGGCCAGTAGGCAGTCTGCCAGCCTCTCCTGTCCTCAGAAAAGGAAGTGTGTGATTTCAACAAGGAGATAAAAGGAGAGAAAGGACAAGAAAAGAAAGGGAGGAAGCAGGGTGGTATCTCAGTAGCATTAGATTCCATTGTCTGCAAAGGGGAACCTGCAGTTCACCAGATAAATCTAATTCGAAGAAGTGTCTGGACAATATTTTTGAGATGTGGTTTAGAAAAAAAAAAAATGAAGGTGCTTCTCCCACACCTACATCCTCAAAGTGCAACCATGACAAATGAGAGCCCAGCTCATCAAGTTCTTTCAAATAAAGGGGGAGCATTCTTGATATATAATAAATTAGAACTGGTAAGTCCAGAGGAATTCTCTGGAATGTCACAGGTTCACTAGGAAGTTCTTGCAAACTGAAGCCATTCTTGCATTTGAACAGGGGGTAACTGTTCTCCCTCCTCCAGAGCCAAAGCTCACCCAAACAGCAGAGACAGAAAATCACGGTGTTCCTTTAGAGACTCTTCAGAATGCTGGCTGGGATTCTACAGACACTTTTCACACTACAAGAACTCTCATTATAAAAATTGTAAAATTAAAGGGAAGTTGCAGATATGCTGCTGGGTCTTCATTATAGAACTGATTTAAGACGCAGAGTAAGCAGAAGCTCCAATCAAGCTCATCTTCCACACACAGAAAGACTGAGACATGCATGGACTGCTCTTCCTGTGCGCTTGTCAGCCTGACTCACCACAGGCCTTGGAAGTATCTTCATGACCAAAAATAAAATTCGTTGGGCCAGGGATTTAGCTCAGTGGTTCTAGCATCTGTCTTGCAAGCATATTGGCCTGGGTTCGATCCCCGGTAACTACATACAAAAATATTGGGCACGGGGACTCAGCCCACCAGCAATCAGAACCACATACCACAGTGCCAGGCGTAGTCACTCATGCCTGTAATCCCAGCACCTGGGAGGCAGAGGCAGGAGGATTGCTGTGAGTTCCAGGCTAAGCTCAGGACCAGCCTGAACTACAAAAGTGAGACTCTGTCTCAAAAACAACAAACAAAACAAAAAAGCACCTGTTCCTTGCTCAAAAGATCCCGCCACAAACACCAAGGCTGAATGTTTCTAGTTTCAGTAAATTAATTCTGAAACAATTTTACTGACTTGCCTTGCTCTCTTTTTTCAAAGAAAATAATGATTGTGTGACTGTTGACTTGTGGAAAATGTAAGAAAGTTTGGACAGAACTTCTTTTATTTGGGGAAAAGTCTACCAACCCCCCCCCCCCCCCCCCCCCCCCCCCCCCCGTATAATCTCTTTGAAGATGGGCTCACTTCTGGTATGCTCAATAAATTCGGACAACTCCATTTTCAGTAAAATGAATGGAAGTAAAGGAAATTATGTTAAGTGAAATAAATCAAACACAGAATGACAAATACCATATTTTCACTTATATGTAGATGCTGAAGTTGCTCTTAAGAAAGTAGGGAAAAGGGCCGGGGATTTAGCTCAGTGGTTCCAGAGCCTGTCTTGCAAACTCAAGGGCCAGGGTTCGATCCCCAGTTAACCATATACAATACTGGGTGTGGAGACTCACACCCAACAGCAACCAGTACCACATACCACAGTGCCGGGCGTGGTAGCTCACGCCTGTAATCCCTGCACTTGGGAGGCAGAGGCAGGAGGATTGCTGTGATGTGAGTTTGAGGCTGAGCTCAGGGCCAGCCATACTACAAAGTGAGATCCTGTCTCAAAAAAAAAAAAAAAAGAAAAAAGAAAAAGAAAGTAGAGAAAAGAGTATCAGTTATAAGGGAACCTGGGAAAGGTGTGAAGGAAAGAAGGATAGACAAAAGACAGATAATGGGTGCAGAAATATAGTTGGGTACGAAGAATAACTTTTTTTGTCCTTCTGGTACTAGGGATCAAACCCAAAGCCTAGAAAAATGTTCTGCCACCGAGCTATACTTCTAGTTCCTGGAAGGAATAGCTTCTAATTTTCTATAGCAGCAGGGATAATTATGCTTAGCAAAAATTAATTAAATATTTTCAAATAATTTAATAGGAAAGGTTCTGAAAGTTTCCCAACACAAAGAAATGATGTATATCTGAAGTGACAGATATGGGTATTACCCTCACCTGATTAACACACATTACATAGATATATTGAGAAGCCATATTATACCCATAAATAGTCAATGTTAATTTTTTTATTTAAAAAGAACTTAAACCAAGTCACTTCCTTTATAGGAGAATTGAACTGAGTCTGCCTGTATCACTGGCTTGAGTTCTCTACTCTAAATCCTTCTATTAGACAATATTGATTACCTATACCTGGACCCTGGGGGTCTGTGTGTTTGTTCCTGTTTAAACCGGGATTCCACATCTCATTGCCCTCTCAGAATGAGTTCTAAAGCACCCGGTTTGGTGGCAAATAATAGCTTAGGTCTATATGAATCATGAACATTTTTAAGTCCTCCTACAGAAAGGGATTATGTTCTAGCACACACCTGCCACCTCCAACCCATCTCCTGGCTGCAACAGGAACTTTCACAAATTCAAGGCTAGCCTGGCAATGTAGCTAGGTGTGTGTGTGTGTGTGTGTGTGTGTGTGTGTGTGAGAGAGAGAGAGAGAGACAGACAGACAGACAGACATAGACACAGACACAGAGAGACAGAGAGAGACTGAAAGAGAAAGAGAGTGAGAAAGACAAGATAGACTAATTTTTCCCCCTTCTTTTTGGCCCCCACCTATCATAGAAGGCTCCAGAAACCTGTCCTTGCTCCTCGTTAAACTAACCAATTGTTCCATACAGATCCACTGCTTTCCCCGGCCTTGTTCCAAGAAATTCATTCATTCTTATAGTAATCAAATCACACCATATATTTATATTTGAGACTGGCAGATATTCAAGAATTGGAATTTTTTAAAAGTGACAGCTAAGTACTCTCTTTTCTCTTGTAATTCCCAGGCTACATCCACCAAGTGAGTTTATTCTGAAAAATTGCTGCCCCGCAACAATGAAGCAGAAAGCTTGAGCATCTGTCTGCCAACATAACTGTAGACTTTATCACTGGGTGAAAACACTACAGCTCAGCTATGTGGCTGCTAAGTCCTACATTCCATAAGTCCTTAATGATAAATTCCTTTTTGTCCAACAAACTTAGGATCTTCAGCTTATTTAATATTGAGTTAATAATAATAATAATAATAATAAAGATGTGCAGAAATTCCTATCCAGTCAATTTAAGAATTTGTCCTCAGATCACTAAAACCAAAAAGTGACAGTAGGTATGCTAACTCTGCCTGCCCTCTTTACCTTGAGCTAGTTTCTTGAGGTCTTTACTTTGATCATTTTGCTAAACGAAGAGATTAAATCATGGTGTTCAACCTTTCATACAAGGGGCCTGTTTTACATGATTTCTTTCTCATATTTCAGAAGACTTCTTTCCTGATTAAATTCATTCCTCTACTTTTTATTTTTATTCAGAGACCTATAAATGCCAATCTTCATGTGGCTGCCTCCTCCTCATCCAAGTCTGAGCTTACATGTTGTACCTTCCAGGAGTGTTCCCTGACAACTCCATCCAGTATTAGTCACTACCTACCATGAACTCGAGCCCCCTACCCACAAGAACAAACCAGTCATGGAGGTATAAATTCAATCCAGTGGTATGAATTTAATGTAAATATTTGAGAAAACCTCCTAGAGACCCCTACCCACAAGAACACGCTAATGTATTATGCCTCTGTATTGTCTACCTTGTTAACCTGATACTCATCTTTCTGTAGTCTGTCCCTGGGTCTATGTCATGTTTACACTGTACCTTCAGTCCTCTCACAGGGTAATCAGGTACTTAACAAAACCTCTGCAAACAGAGGCTGAATGAATGATGGACTGAGTAAGTGAATACAGTTTCTTAATAAGATTTCAACCAACCATAAAAAATGACTAGCCCTGAGAGCTAAATTCTTTTATTAACCTTATGTTACCACAAAGCAGTGATCACAACCAGGAACAATTCTGCTCTCCATCACCTGCAACCCCAGGATATTTGGCAATATCCGCAGATAGTTTCAGTTCTCTGTCAGGGATGTTGCTACCGCCTTCTAATGGGCAGTGTTCAGGGTCGCTGCTACCATTCCACAGGGCACACGGAAGCTCATACACAGAAAGATCAGATCCAAAGCAACAGTAGTGCTGAGATTAGAAACTCCTCACATGTGCTCTCTAGCTATCTTCAGTTTCTACCTTCCTAAATCCATCCTTGGGTTAAGCTAGTGAGTCCCTGGCCCACATGATCAATAAGTCCTCTCCTAGCTGCAAGATTAATCCTTCTCAGGCTCTAATTGACCGTAGCAGCCCTATGCCAAACGGTATCATGAGTTTTAGTTTTTCTGATTTGAGTATTTTAGCAAATATCTTCCAAGAAAAAATCCAAAATGAAGGCATATGATTGTCTGGTCCATCTTCTTCAATGATAAGGCAATGCTGTGAATTTCGCAAGGGGCCAATAATGTCACAACAAATGGTCAAGTTCTATACTTAGCGTGAGACTTCCAAGGACAATTTCTGTACAATACACAATACATAGTTTTCTTCTCTGCAGTGTGTGAAATTATCTTCTTTCAAAGTGATGGCGCCTCAGGGTACTCAAAATCACTCTTCAGAGGACAAGGAATGTGTTCGTTTTTGTTCTACTATCTCCAGGGCCCAGCAGAGGTCTGGCCCTGATGAGATTTGTGGATGAATGACTAAATGCATGCCTGTTTTCCTACTGAAAATCATCCAGCGGTACAAATTCAATGTAAATATTTAGGAACCTGAGAAATTCAAGAAAACCTCCATGACCAAAAAGAAAAAGAAAGAGGCCGGGGATTTAGCTCAGTGGTTCCGGCGCCTGTCTTGCAAGCGCAAAGACCGGGGTTCGATCCCTGGTAAGCACATACCATAATGGGCGTGGAGACTCACGCCCAGCAGCAACCAGTACCACATACCACAGTGCCGGGCATGGTGGCTCAGGCCTGTCATCCCAGCACTCGGGAGGCATAGGCGGGAGGATTGCTGTGATTTGAGGCTGTTTGAGGCTGAGCTCAGGGCCAGCCTGAACTACAAAGCGAGACCCTGTCTCAAAAAAAAAAAAAAAAAAAGAAAAGAAAAGAAACAAGAAAGAAAACAGTGCTATATGGCAGTTTCCACCCCAGCAAATGAAACTAATGAAGCTACATTACAGCGATTACCTGACTACTGGGATGCCAAGAATGCTAATGTCTTCTTGTCCTTGATATTTGGCTGAGTGGTCATCCTTCCTTTGCCTGCTCATCCATAGGGAAGACATCTTGGGCTGCACTGTTCCACCCATTCATACATCACACTGCTCATTTTAGTGACATCTGTGATATCACCTATGACGTCATCATCTGTGACTACCCTTGAGCTACCTGGTTACTTCCCCTCCACACAACACTTTTATTTTTATTTGCAAAGCATTCTGTAAAGACTGAAGGTTATTTCCTTCCTTATATATTAAAACTGTATAAATATTTTCAATGGAAGGAATTAGAAGCAGAGTTCTGTTAGCATCTCTGAAAGACACTAAAGCAATATGTTACTTGTGCCTTTCTTAATTCAAAAAGAAGAGTCCACTCAAAAAGTCAATCATCCATACGCACATAATGTTCATCAGAGAAGAAGATTTTAAAGAACAAATAACTCCATCTAGTCCAACACAGCTTCATTTTTCAGATAGGAACACTGAAATCTCAAGACACATAGCCTGTCTAAGCTTCTTGAAACACACATTCTCTGAAACCAGTAAAAAGAAAAATTGAACTCTGTAATTTGAGAAAGGGATTCAGCAGTAACAACACTCTGTGAGTGTTATTCAGTTCACCGACACTTATTCCCACTGAAAGTCCATGCTCCATATATTCTCAGTAATCAGCATCTTTCTTCATTGGGGAGCAAATTCCACAATAACCCCCAGTATCTTTGCCGCCGTGCATTCACTCAGAAGAATCACTAAAAAAGTGCAGAATCTATTGTGTATGGTTTGACTGCTCAAGAAGCTTCTTAGGCATGCAAACTGTGTGTTCATACTTTGGAAAAACATTTGGAAGACTGAAAGTTGCTGACAAAGGCATCCACAGAAGAACAAGAGCTATAACACTGAATTATCTTTCTTCAGAATCCAACCTCATGGAATCAAGACAAGGTTATGTAGCAGGTTTATGCCTGCCAAATCTACCCCCTGAGAAACATCAGCTTATTTCTTATGGAAAATGCGTACTGCCAACAGAGTCACTGAAGAGCCTGGCTGAATGAGCCGCAGAGGTATCTGGAAATATCAGGGTCAGTTCCATGTAAAGCAGGAGGGAGAAGAACAATGACTCCTATGAATGCCTGGCAAGAAAGCCAGGCTCCCTATACAACATCTAGTGAGTAGGTCACACAAATAATATTAGAAAATTGTTGATACAAGATATTGATTCAGAGGGGCCGGGGAGTTAGCTCAGTGGTTCCGGCGCCTGTCTTGCAAGCGCAAGGACCCGGGTTCGATTCCCCGGTAACCACATAACAATACTGGGTGTGGTGACCCACACCCAGCAGCAACCAGTACCACATACCACAGTGCCGGGCGTGGTGGCTCACTCCTGTAATCCCAGCACTCGGGAGGCAGAGGCAGGAGGATTGTGATGTGAGTTGGAGGCTGAGCTCAGGGCCAGCCTGAACCACAAAGCGAGACCCTGTCTCAAAAAACCTAAAAAAAAAAAAAAAAAAAAAGATATTGATTCAGAGTATATGTTGTATTAAAACCACCACCATTTTGAATATTTTAGTCAATCAACTAACATACTAGTTTATCTTTCTTCATTATTTCTTCATTTGCCTTCATTTCTTGTGAGTGTCTATGTCCATCTGTTGTTTATTTACAAAACTAAATGCATCACAACATTTGCATCCTTAACTTTGAAAATATTTTCCATAACGGTGTCTTATAAGAACAGTCCACTATAATCCTGATGAGATGTTTAAATTTCCATGTATTTTTCTTTTTCCTACACATTTTGAAGTCCAAATAATTATCTTCCTTTAAGACAGAGGTCCTCAAAGTCTAGTCCCTGGACCAGCAGTGTCAGCATCATCTAAGAACTTTGGAAAACAAAGTTTTCAAATTTCATTCCAGGTTTCAATCAGAAACTCTAGAAGTGACTGCCCAGAATTCATTTTAACATACTTTCAGTGATCCTGGTACCTGTGGAAGTTTGAAGTGTGAACTCCAGCTTTCCTTCCAGGGTCAAACATCCCCTGAGACTATCAGAAGAAGCACCTGGTCCAATTCACTGAACCCTTCTTTTCTAATGCTGATTGAATGGAATACAATAATCACTATGCAGTGAACAGCATGGGAGAAGACTAATGCTTGTAAATATTTAACTTTCATTTAGTAAATAATAGAATATAACAAATTGGGAACTCAACTTAAGAAGCAAGTAAGGATACTTGTGAAAAACATAGCTGGCCTGTTAAAATGAATGAATACTGTGGTCAGTGCAAGGCTGATCTTGGTACTCATCTCCCTTATGGACTTCAGATGGCTGACAACATTGCGTCCTTGATATTTTGAAAGTAGGACATGGCAATCCACGGAAGAAAGAAATAGTTTTTATCCAGAAGACACTAAGAGTTTAGTAATCCTCAGGACACTAGCATCCTCTATAACAGGAAATTTGTATGACAAATAAAATCTTATTGGAGAACACTTCCAGATTTGGAGTGGTCATTTGATCTTTGCACTAACATTATAAATACTGAGCTAAGCTCTCAGCAATAACCAACATGTGAAGGCACAAAGGTATCTTCCAATCCCTCATGGAAAAGTGCATGTTTTAAACTCAGAACTGCCCTCAACTGGACAAAGGCCTTGTTAAATAAAAATATAAAGAAAAGAAAAACTAGTTTGGCGACACCAAACCAATAGGACCATAGAATCTTTCAAACCAAAAACAATACTTTCGAATCCTAGAGTTGTATAAAATTTGTCAGGTGCATCTTGGCTAGGAAGAACATCACAGCACTCTAGACTGCTGCAGGACTACAGAAGAAGAAAAACCATCAAGAAGCAAACTTATGCTCAGAAGGGAAAGCTGAGCTGGGGTTAAGGAGATTTCAGTAGTATTACTCTCATGTATGGGAGTCAGGAGTTCGCCCTAATAATTATGTGCAACCAAAGGCAAGTTGGAAAAAATAAACTAGGAGGAAAGGTGAGAGGAAGAAATGGGATAGACAAGACCAGTGAGCAGTCTATTCTGAAAGAACAAAACACAGAAGAAATTTATATATAACAATTAACAGAAATTCCATGGAAGAAAAGATCAAAGAAAAGATGATAAGACACCAGATGAAAGGGAAGCTGGCAGTTGAAAGAAACTGATGACAAAAAAATATCATTGCAGAACTAATAAATATATTAAAGTTATGAGAGACACATTCCACAAACCAAAAACAGAGTTGATGTAGAAAATCGTCTTCAAATACTGCACAAAATGCACAGGAAAAGGACAAGTAGATGAAAGCAGGTAAAGAAGATGACAGATAGAAAGTTTGAACACAAAGATCCAACATATAGATAAAAGTATTCTAGAAGTAGACAGCAAAACAAAATATGCTCAAATTGTGATATGAAATAGTTGAAACAAGAAAGTATCTGATGTTTCAGGGAGAATATAAAATCGTCAGAACTGAGATACTTTGGAGATGTTAGAAGGTTTCATTAGTAAATACTAAATTCTCTTACCATTAAGGTATTTAAACATTTGTGAGTTATGGAAAGAAAAGCCAAAGCCAAATGTGGTGGTGCATGCCTATAATCCCAGCACTCGAGAGGTTGGGGCAGGACTGCCTAAAGTTGAGGCTGGTCTGGGCTACACAGTGAGCTCAAGGACAGTCTAAACTACAGAGCAAGACCATGTCTCAAAAAAAAAAAAAAGAAAAAAAAATCAAGTGGCTTCTTTTTCAGAGTAACATTCAAGACAGTTAAGTAGTATCTATATAGCTTGAGAAGAAAAAGATCCAATTGGGCCAGGGATTTAGTTCAGTGGTTCCCGGGCCTGCTTTGCAAGTACAAGGTCTGGATTTGATCCTGGTGACCACATACAACAATGCCTACAATCCCAACACTCAGGAGGCAGTGGTAGAGGATTGCTGAGTTCAAGGCTGAGATCAGGAACAGCCTGAATTACAAAGCAAGACCCTGTCTCAAAAAAATTGAGACAAAAAAAGATATATAGATATAAAGATCCAATTATTTCAGTCAGCAATTAAATTCTCAACCATGTGTAAAAATAATACCAATTCATTTTTCAACAGACATGGGAAATGCATTTCCCAAGTAACACTTCTTGAAAAATCTGTGCAATAATGTATAATACATTCAAACAAGAAAAGGTTCAAAATCAAGATTTCAAGAACAGGGGATTTACAGGTGTGTAAGCAGAAGCTATGCAAACCCAATCTATTTAGATTTAACACTTAAGATTGAATAATCTGTAACATTTGCAGATATACTCTTTAAATGTATTATAATAATAAATTTTCCTAAAATACCCATAAAAACATAGATTTGGGGAAATCCTCAGGCATAACAAAATAAAGAAGCAGGGTGAAGAAGTATGAGAAGATTAAGTGCATGTGACTGAATATAAATAAATACTCAATGCTGTCTCATTTCTTAAGTTAAAAAACTCCAAGTAGAGGTATAAACACATTAATTTAAATTAAATTTTTAATTAGTAGCAAAAGCAAAAATAGACTACACAGTTTTTCATAACTATAAGGAAGAAACCAGAGAAAATGCAGATCATGTAGTACAATGCAGAGAGCAAAGGAAATTGTAAAGAAATATAAAACACATAAAATTAATTACAATCAAGTATATCTGTTACATGAATAAATGTGAATTAAAAAACTCCTCTAGAATGTATCTCCAGAAGGAATCTGAAAACAAATTAATTGCCTATTGTTTATGAGACACACATATAGCCAAATGACACAAAAAGTTTAAAAGAGATAAAATGACTAAAGATATATCAGTCAGGATGGGCATGGTGGCATATGCCTGTAATCCTGGCATTCAGGAGGTGGGGACAGGTAGATTGTTGTAAGTCTGAGGTCAGCCTAGACTAGGTCAGTAAATTCAAGGCCAGTCTAAACTATGTATTAAATAAGACCCTGGCTCAAAAAATAAAAGCAAACAAACAAAAAAGATATATTAAGCAAAAGAAAGCAGTGCTCACAACTGATATTGTTCATGGTTAAAATCAAGATACACAAACTTTTAAAATAATAATGAATACTTAGGGCTGGAGATTTAGCTCATTAGTTCCAGCACCTGCCTTGCAAACACAAGGTCCACAAAACAACAACAACAAAAAAACCAACCTCAGTAAGGTAAAAAGTACAACCCACCATGAAGACATGAATATTTACGCCCCCTAACAGCACCAAATTGGAAGAAAATTCAGTAACAAATATAGGAAAAAGGCATAAGCATGTAACAGATTTGGTAAAGAAAAGACAACTAGGGATATGATTAATAAAACTGAGTTAAGTGACATCATTTCAGATTTTATATCCTCGCCATAGAAAACATACTTGCATATTTTCAAGAATGTATGAATCAGGTAGGGGATATAGCTCAGTGGTTCCAGCGCCTGTCTTGCAAGCACAAGGGCCTGGGTTCGATTCCCCAGTAACCACATACAATACTGGGTGTGGAGACTCACGCCCAGCAGCAATCTACCACATACCACAGTGCTGGGCGTGGTGGCTCACGCCTGTAATCCCAGCACTCAGGAGGCAGAGGCAGGAGGATTGCTTGAGTTGGAGGCTGAGCTCAGGGCCAGCTGAACTACAAAGCGAGATCCTATCTCAAAAAAAAAAAATATATATATATATATACATATATATATATTTATATATTTATGAATCAGTGGAAAAGGTTTTCAAGGGCCTATAGAGGTTTTCAAATTTTAGAATTAAGATACTATAAATTACAAATAGGAAACAAGAGTCTATAATTTCTATTTACAACATAATAAAGTCAGAGGCAAGGAACACAACTTTCCAAACACCTGGGAGATTTTACAATATTCTCCTAAATACTATATGTGATAATCAGAAAAATTCAACTACAGAACGTGACTTTCAAAATGTTACATATTTAAGGGTGAAATTTGGTAAAAGCAGTACTTAGAGGAAATTTCATAGCTTTATGAAAATTATAAATCAAGGAAAAAGAATACCTGTTATAAATGAAGAAAGCATAAACATTATAGTAAATGAACCAAACATCTAGTGCAAGTACATACAAAAATGAAAAAAGCTGAAAAAAAGATTAAAGATAGAAAAACAAAGATAGAAAGTTGTAAAGATACAAAACTAGCAATCAAAATACCAAAGCATAATAGAACCGATTCAGTAACCATTCATTGTTTAAACTATGTGATACTACACAAAATTAAATATAAACTATTTAACATAATGGAGAGAAAACACAAATGCAGAGATTTAAATATATAATATCCACAAGTGTAGATGATAATCTTAAAATTACTGTGCCTAACTCATGGCAATATATCTTCACCTAGTATAATACAAAAACACATATTTTACAACAATTAACTGAAGAAAAAATACCACACCAATACAAGACTAGGGAATTTTAAAAGGCTAATCCTAGAGTAAGACAGTCTGAGGGGCCCCAAAGGAACCACTTAATCAGACGCTTTTTAGACTGTTCAGCCTAAGGTATAAGCCTGTTGCCAGCATATTCCAGTGGCAGTGTGATGACACAGATACCAAATATTGTCTTCCAACTATACATGATAATAAGCAGATCAGTAGCACTTATAAATACTGATGCAAAAAGTCAAAATAAAATCCAGATGACCAGTAAACACTAGCACTCCAGGATGAAATGGGGTAGACCACAGGAGACAACATTTCAATAAACAAACATCTGCCAATACTCTGCTATGTCAAGCAATCCAAAGAGAGGAAAAAAACTGGTCAATAAAGAGGTTAAACAACATTTGATGCACCCTAAGGTAAACTCAGTATCATACTGAATGATAAAATTTGAAAGGGTCAAGTCAGATACCAGGTAAGAATTATTATTACTCATGTGGTTGTGAAAACACCAGTCAATGCATTGGTAAAAAAAAAAAAAAAACATAATTAAGAGAAGTAAGTATTAGACAAGATGATCTTCCATGGGCGCTGGCACAGGTAAATGACCTTATTCATTATCTATCTAATAACTTAAAGTATCTTTTTAAACATTTAAAACAATCAAATTTGGCAAAAGATTGGTTGTCACTGAACATTATTTCCTTTCTCCAAATGACTAAGAACATTGGTTTCCACTCACTACTAGCACGTTGTTATTCCTTTTGCAACCTTTCTGAGATTCTTTAGTGACTAATTAAGTCACCAATTTCATACATTTGTATTCCATGATATTAAAACTCAAGCCCTAAATTCATGAAAGTGGTTTTTATTTGAATATACCCGTTTATCATCAATTCTCAATTAAAAAGTTGGTCTATTCTTATAATTAAAAGCCTTTAATTTCCAAGAAAAGAGTTACCTTGTGTCTCTCTCCACTTAAAAAAAGTTTTAAATGGGTGTGGTGGCACATGCCTCTTATCTCCGCGAGAAGGCTGAGGCAGGAGTTCAAGGTCAGCCCGAACTGACTACAAAGCAAGACCCTGTCTCAAAAATAAATAAATAAATAAAAATTTTTTAAAATAAAAATAAAAAACAATTTAAGCAGCTGGAGGGAAAACTGCAAATCACTTCACACTATGAAGCTCGAGCCATTAATTTTCCCTCATAACATTCAGAAAAATATCAGCTGTAGTACTGTATTGAAGTGTTTCTTCCCCATTTCTCTTTGGGCAGCCTCAGACTTGCACATCCTTAGACTAGTGTCTCAAATCTGTGGCCTCAACTCTACCCAGTAATCCTATCTTTACATATTTAAGTCTGTTTCCTATTTTCCACTGTGTCTCCCTGGGAAGAAAGGTTTCAATGTTCTATTTGGCTCTCTCCTTTCCCTCCATCGATAGCCATCCTATCTATCTTCCCCTCCAGCCACACTGAAAAGTGGACTCTATCTACTTCCCATCATCCAGGTGTGGCCATCTATGCCTCTTGTGAGAACCCACCACCTACCTGACAGTTCTGTATTTTTCGTTTCTCTTTGGCTACAATGTAAGTCATTCCTACCTTAAACTTACTCATCCAGGGGAAGACATAAACACAGACACAGACACAGACACACAGACAGACACAGACACACAGTCACACACACACAGACAGACACAGACACACAGACACAGACAGACACAGACATACAGACACAGACATACAGACACAGACGGACACAGACACAGAAACACACAGACACAGACAGACACAGACAGACAGACACGGAAACACAGACACACACAGAGACACAGACACAGACAGACACACAGACATAGACACATAGACACAGACAGACACACAGACATGGACACACAGACACACAGACCCAGACAGACAAAGACACACAGACAGACAGACACACACACATAGACATACAGACACAGACAGACACAGACACACAGACACAAACACAGGAGAAGACACACAGACACAGACACACAGATGCACACAGACACAGACACACACAGACAGACACAAACACAGACACACAGACACACATGGCTTCTTTCTAAGCCTTGTCGTCTTCTGTAGGGAAACCATAAAGATAGAATCAAAGAGACCTTGACTTGAATCCCAGCTCCATGATTGGACAAAGTACTGAAATTCTCAAATCTCTATTTCTTCACCTCTGCAAGGTAATCCACACTTTACAGGTTTGGAATTATCCGGATAATGAACATAAACCATTTGGCACAGTTACAGGTGCATACAAAGACTGAATTACACTTGCCATGATTATCATTAATACCTCTTTTCCACAAACTGCTCCTATGCGCCTTACTTTTCCATAGATCTTCAACATCTGCCTTTTGTAATTACCATTCTGCTAAGACAAATTTAACTCGGTCAGGAACAACCTTCTTAGCACCGCTAAGATACTTTTACTTTGCAACCTTACTTAACCATTATTTTTGTGTAATTCTCCACACAGCCTACATTTTCCTTTAAATAATCACTTTGCCTCGATACCTGTAACTCTCTTCATCCTGCCCATTCCCCCACTGCCGATTGCATTCACTCTTCAGTGTCAGTTCAGAGCAAGTTTTGTCAAGCACAGCACTACTGATGTTTGGAACCAGACAACTGTGTGCTGTGGGGGTCTGTGCTCAGTGCTGCAGGATACTAAGCACCACTGCAGAGCTCATTCCAGCCATCTATAGCCACCAGTAGTATCCTGTCCTACCCCTAATAGTGACAAGCCACCAGTGACTGCAGTGATCTAAGAACACTGAAAAATGCCCCACTGTAGGACAAATTTATTCCCAGTGGAGGACCGTTTTCTCTATAAATCCTTTCCTAGCACATCAAGGCTGGGCTGAGATGTCCTCCTGGGTGTCCCAGAACCTCCCATGTATTTTTCACACTGCACCATCTGCTTAATTGCCTGTCTCCCCTTCCTGCTTTATGAGTTCCTTGAAAGCAGGGGCAGCCAGACTCCAAAACATGTAACATGAATGTTGCCTTCAGAAGTAAATTTATTATGATATATCCTTTAATAACAGATTTAAGATAAAATTTATGTACACCCAACTTGGGTCTCAACATGCCTCTCTATTTAAAAAAATGTATAAATGGAGTATCTTATCACTAAGAGAACAAGAAATCAAACATTGACATTATTGAATTCATAACTGTGTTTGTGTGTGTGTGTAGGGGGGTAGCAGGATGTGTGCAGTGTGGGGGGGTGGTAGAGAAACTGAGAATCAGACTTAAAAGAAGGCTGTAGCCTTAGTCCCATCAGGCCACCACCAATCAGGGATCTGCCATGAGGCTGGTGGATATTCTAAAGCAGATTAGCAGGGGCCTTCTTTGGCTCTCTTTCCCTCCATGTTCTTAAGTCACCTCTTTCCCTAATCTGGTGCCATCCTTGTTTCAAGACTTGGTAGCAGATTTGGCAGTTTGAGACTTAGAATTAAGTCTATTGTATGTTTCTACCATTGTCCTCCTTTTCTTACACATATTACTATGTTCCTTATGCTGCTCCTCCCTCTAGCAATGAAATTTCAAAGAAGAGTGTCTTTATAAAATGTGACTTTCCCTAATACAACATTACTGCCCTCCAAAAGTCTGGCGGTGTATTATGAGCATGAACAACATCAGGATTGAAAAGTACTAACTGGTACTCCAGTGTATTTCTAAACAATTACAGAAAAGGGGGGGGGGGTTAAAAACCCACATCTAAAAGCACAACGAGGTCAAGAGTCTATGTAGTGTAGGCAAAACTTCCTTGTTACCAAAGTTAAAAATCCCAGGTATCTAGGTCTTTTGTCTACATACCAAAACCTGTACCTCTCCTTAAGAAATTCTTAAATTGGGGCCGGGGATTTAGCTCAGTGGTTCTGGCACCTGTCTTGCAAGCACAAGGACCCAGGTTCAATCCCCTGGTAACCACATACAATACTGGGTGTAGAGACTCATGCCCAGCAATAATCAGTAGCACATACCACAGTGCCGGGCGTGGTGGCTCACACCTGTAATCCCAGGAGGCAGAGGCAGGAGGATTGCTGTGATGTGAGTTTGAGGCTGCGCTCAGGGCCACCCTGAACCATAAAGTGAGACCCTGTCTCAAACAAACAAACAGACAAACAGAACAAACAAACAAACAAAAATTCTTAAGTAGCAAAAAGCAGAATGCAGAGTGTTACTACTTAAATAATATTTCTTTTTATTAGCATATAAATTCAAACAATCAAGAGACATATGTCCTAAACCTTGAGCAGTAAAGTCCTCTATGGGTGTGGATTGAAAAGAACTCTGATGACGTTTGTATGTTCCTCATCAGTGTGTAGGTCTTACACATTGGAGGAAACAAGGAGCACAAGCATTAATCAGTTGATCCCACTGATAACCAATCCCTCTACCTCTCAACTTTGTCCCGTTAGGCCTATGAAAGGCCCAGACTCTGTCCTTGTTGGACCACATACTTCACCTATACCCCTAAACACAGAAATATCCCATATGTCTCTCCAAAAATACAATTTTTACCTTTTGGACGTACAGAGTATTAGCTATGACCAGTCTGTCCCACAACTGAGATCCTGAGATTGGATGAGAAATGTGAGACTCAATGAGGTAAAGTTTGGCAGAGAAGTGTCCTGGCATTGCCAAGGTCCAACCCTGCTCACGCTGAAGACTGGTGAACAGGGAATCACTGACCTGGAGCTCTCCGTTCTAATTTTTTAAAATACGTCATTTTCAACTGAACCGAAACCAAATATTCACTGGTCAGTTACCATGAGTCATCACACCCACTTACTGAACATTGGAGTTACTACCATGTAGCTGATATGATTCTAGACATGGGAAAAAACTCAAAAAAATACAAAGAAAAAAAATGCCCGGTGAACAGCATGCCATCCTCACTCTGCACAGGGTAAAATATAGCTGAAGCAAGATAACATCAAAAAATAGGCAGTGAAGAATTCTAAACACCCTATAACGAAGAGTGGATTGTTACACACAGTTTTCAAGTACTAAGGCAGAGAGAACACAAGGCTGAAAGGGTGGTTGGAAAAGGAAAGGTCATAGATTGCAGATAGAAAGAGGGGTGAAAGAGTTTGTTTTTGAAAGGTAGTCGGGGAGCTTAGGGCAATAGAAGAAGCACAGGTTTTAACAAAGAAAGCTAACAAGATCCTGCCCTGCAGTCAGATCTAGCTCCCTTGCTTAACACCTGACCTCAGGCAAGATACTGAACTGCTTCCTCACCTGTAGAATGGGACTAAAAAATACCCATCTCCAGGGGATTAAAGAAGATAACATCAATGTAGTTTCAGATGTCAGATTCTTCCCTCCCTCCTTACATTTGAGAGTAAGGGGAACTCTTATCATCCTCAATCAGAGAAATGTGATATATTGAATGCTGTGTCCTCTCAAGATTATTTTGGCGGCACTATGAAGGACTTCTGGGGGCAGGGAGAGTGCTGAGACCCAGGCAGCTAAAGCAGCTGCTGAGATGAGTGTCTAGGGAAGAGATCAAGTAGGCTGGGCCAGCAGCAAGATGCACTCCGGGTGAAAAGCTGGGTTAAAAACCTCCATGGCACACAGGAGGAGGACAGGACAGAAGCAAACTCTTGTGAACTTCATCTAATAAACTACGGCTTCACTTTCTGACCCATCCAGGAGCACTACTTGATTCAAGCTTGGTCCAAGCTTGATTTTCTTTGTAGCATTTGTCAAGAGAAGTCCGTTCTTTGGCGATAAATGAAAAATTAAACTTCTCACTGAATTTAAAAGAATACTGCCAATGATGGTGTAGAAAATCACCAAGAAGCAGTAACTCCTTACGTAGAAATGGTTTACCAGATGTGCTCAGTGACAGTGTCAACCGGTGATAATCGCATTACCATGTAGTTTCTATTTAACTAGATAATAAGTAAATTTACTTAGACCAACTTTGTCAGATACGAAAATAATGCAAGCCACAGATGTAATGTGAAATCTTCTAGTAGCCATAAACAGGTGGAATTTTCAATAATATAGTCTGTTTAGCCTAATCCATTCAAAATATTATTTCAACAATCAACATGAAAACTTATGATATTTTATTCTTTTAACTTATAATAAGTTTCTAAATTGTTTATTTTTAGATTTCTAGCAATAAGCATACTTATTCAGAGGAGGCACACAGAGGGAGAAGCAAGGAGCTACATGTGGCTCAAGGCTACCACTGGGGAAAGACAGAGGACCTAGACAACCAGGAAGCCCCTTTGCATGAAATATCTATTCAGTGGTTTTTACTGGCATTTCCTTTGAGACAGCCATGGAAGGCAGGTGAACATCTGGAATGAGAGATTTAAAATACCTAATTACATCTGGTAGTGTGTTTGTAGCCTTACAATAGCCTTACATTTTCTTTAAGATAAAGATCTGAGTTAGGAATCCCTTTCATTAAAAAGTAAAGTCTCCATGTTGTTTTTTTGAGTTTTACATAAGACTGCACATTGTGTTTTGGATTATTCAGCTAATACCTTTATTGCTTCTCTAACACACAACAGAAATACAAACGTCTTTCTCAGAGCACAAGTCTCTACCTACTGCTGTCAAAATGTGTGAACCCAAGCGGATCCAAATTAGCCAATGAGGGCTGGGTTAAAGTTGGCACTTGGCCTAACTATACCCAGCATGGCAATCAGAACCATGAGCTGGGAACCCACCTGCTTGAGTCTGGATCCATTCTTTACCACTATCAATTGTCTGATCTCAGTAAGCCCAACTTCCTGCCTCCTCTCGGCCCCACAAAGCCTGTTAAAAAGTGGTAAAAATGGTACCATTTCAGAGGATTCCAGTGAGAAATTAATTCCTAGCCTCTCCCTTCGTGGATTCTTCTAGTTCTCCAGGAATATCAGTACGATGCTTCTTAAGCATCTCAGCAAGGTTTGGAAGCAACATTGCTCCATGAAAAAGACAACTAGCTTGGCTTCACTTCTGTGTCATGACATCAAACATCTGTAATTACATGCCCGTTACCAGAGCCTCTGGTCTCACTTATGCTGAACAGGAGTTGCTTATGTGCTAAATAGGAATAAAAATAAAACTAAATTCAATGCACAACAATATGTTGAAGGTTAAACAACAAATGTAGCAGGTAAGCTAGCCCTTGGAAAATAGTTTCTTCCTTGTTCTGCATTCCATTAGCATTTCCCTTCCCTGTCAAAGCCCATTGCTTTGTACATGTTAGCATGTAGATGAGCTGGGGTACATGAGTTGGATCAGGCACATTAAAGGGAAGTAAAGGTATAGGAATAATCATGACAGTACTATTTAGTATTTTAGTATGCATTTATTATCTTATCGTATTACTACCTTGTCTTCAGTCATCGTTCAAATCCATTTTACCCAAGACTTAGCCAGCCAGCCCAACCATGGGCTCCCAGAACTATTCCATAAGGACCATGGTGATTTCCTTCCCTGATGATACATCCTCACAAGGTTAGAGGATGTCCCCTGAATATCCTCAACTTCCTTTAAAAGCCTACAAAGCATTTGTCATTGGTGAGTGAGTCATCCCTGGTACTGGAAAGGGCTGATCAGGAGACAAGGTTTAGGACTTTGTCCTGGCATTCAATCAGCCATGATTTTGGGGAAGTTGCTTCACATCTCTGGGTCACAGAGAGCTCTTCTGCTTCAAGGTGTTGTTACTGAAATTAACTTATATAATTTATACCGGAAGACCTTGGCCTATCTTATAAATACCTCTGCAAATCAATGTAAAGTTTAGATTTATCTAAAACTGATTTTCATACCTTTATGCTTTGGTTGTATATTTTAGGAATTTGCGCAGAAATATAGAAGGAAACTGTTATTTCATGTCACCTGTGTCATCTCCTCCCTTTTTCTCAGGTCCAAGTTAGTAACCAGAGATTCAGGCCTTTCGCTCTGAGAGCAGGACCAAGATGAGTCAAAGGAGAGAAGCCTGGGGCCAGGGTGACTCATGGCTGAGGAATCCATGACGGGTGGAATGTTCTCCCCATTTCTCCTCCATGTCAGGACACTGGGTTAGCGAGGTACAGACAACAGATAAAGGAAACAAGCACATTTCTCTGCAGACAAAATTTATTTACATATGCATGTATACATGTGTGTGCACCTCCAGACATGAAGGCAAAGATCTAAACAAATTATTCTTCTAGTAGGTTGCATGAAACCAGAAATTGCCTTGACGTTTTTCAAAAAGATGTTTCAATGAAGTGTACTACTTCTCCTGGTTGTCCTTATTCCATTGTCTTGGAGTCTGGCAAATTAAACTTCACAAATCCTTGGAAATGATGAAAACTTTTAAGAAAATAAAAATAAGTGAAAAGAAGAATTTGAATTCTTAGGCGAGTCACTGAAATTCTCCAACTCTGTGAGACACTGAGGTTGTAATGTCATTGAGTGATAACATACAGACTGTGTAAGAAATTTTAATGATCTTTGATCTTTAAAAAAAAAAAAAAAGACAAACCTAGAGCAAAAAAAGGTTGTAGTACAAGCTCATTTAAAGAGCTAACTTATCTTCTGTCAGGGTTGCACCTTTTTGTTAAATGGACGCCAGGACTGTTATGGGATAGGAGGAAAAGACCTCAAAGGGGACATTGCAAATGTTTAGATATTTTCACACAGCTGTAGCTATTAAAACTCTATTAAATCAGCTGCTAATAATTTTCAAATGGCCCATTAGTTCTACCAATGACCTTGCGCCACCACCAATTTCAAACCTTGTCTTCGTGTCTTAATCAACAGTTTCAAATGAAATGCCCTCTTCTCTCGATTGCACAGATTCTTTGACATTAAGGAAGCTGTATACTATGGAAAATTTAACCTAAAAAGCCCAATCTGCCTGAAACCAAAATGAACTCCCAGAGATTTCTATATGGAAAATAAGGTGAATACAGAATTTTCTGTTTGTTGTTTGACAGAAGAGAATGCAGGAATGGATCTCACAGGACTCTGAAAAACTCTCTTGAATGTGCTGAGTAACAATGGGAATTGATTCAGAAGACAGAAAATGGCAGGGAAACATACCCTAAGCTACTTCAGATGAATCTGACAAAATATCACCTTTTCTAGAATCCAGGGTGTGAGGGGGAAAGAAATTGCAAACAAGATTTCATTTTCAGATGCGATTTACTAATGGGACTGAAGATGATTCCGGGAGAAATCAACGCCATGAGAACAAGAGTGCCAAAGACCAAAAGGAATGTCCTTTTCTTAGGCCTGGAAATGAAAATATTTTTCTCTCTCGTGACCATCTTAACTTCAAAAGCAGAAGCAAAGAATGTCAAGCCGTATGGAGCTCCCCTGGCTGCTGTACCATGTTTCCATTCTTTCCACAGAAAGGAAAAGACAGCCCATTGTACCTCTCCGCCAACAGAAATGGAAAAAAAGTCACTTGTTTTTAAACTTCCAGAGGACACTGATAACTCAGGGGAAAAGAAAACAGAAATGAACAGGATTATTTTGTAATTAAATGAAGATTTTAAAACTCAAGAAAGCCTGAAAATTCAAGAAATGTTCAGAATTTCCAGTGATAAGCATGGGCCTCACGATTCTTCTACTAGGGAAATGCATTTTTCTGTTTTTGCCTTTGTGTTATTTTTTTCAGTACTTCTGTTCCAGGAAGAACTCTTCTTTAAGGCTGTGACTATACCAAACAGTCTCCCATTTCCTAGAAATCAATCATGTCATTTTTTTCATCTGGATGTATTTGCTTCTGTTCCATCTTTGATTTTTTTACTGATTCTCACCAAATTGGCTAAAAATCTTCTTGATTTCCTGTACTAACCACATTCTTCGGGGAGGGAGGAAAGCGTGCTTCATATTTTACCCAACCACAAGAGTACAGAGGAAACCATCAGATTTTAAGGATGCCATTTAGTCTTCAAGAACAAAAGTCAGAGAGTTGCTTGGGTCATCTCTTTGTTCACTATTGCTGGCAAGTTTCCAGGCAGGAGAATGCAGTAATCTCATCATAATTGAACAATATAGTCCCTTAGGCACTCTGTGCCATGCAATATTGTTTCAGGTCACAGCATGATGCAAGTGACATGAGCTTTAGTGTAGAGGGCAAGAGTAAGGAATGACTTCTAGAATTCTTAACAAAGTATACGGCCTCTGACCTAGCCACATTTGGCTAACTTAGCGCATTCACCTGTTCTGTGAAGGTAAGCTTAAGTGCAACCGTGTGAGTGGGGAGGAGTTTCAAATATCTCTCATCATAACTGGAGTTAAGGGGCTGGGGATTTAGCTCAGTGGTTCCGGCGCCTGTCTTACAAGCGCAAGGACCCGGGTTCGATCCCCGGTTACCACATACCATACTGGGTGTGGAGACTCACGCTCAGCAGCAACCAGTACCACACACCACAGTGCCGGGCGTGGTGGCTCGCGCCTGTAATCCCAGCACTCGGGAGGCAGAGGCAGGAGGATTGTGATGTGAGTTGGAGGCTGAGCTCAGGGCCAGCCTGAACCATAAAGCGAGACCCTGTCTCAAAAAAACCTTAAAAAAAATAATAATAATTGGAGTTAAGCCCAGCTTAAGACATATGTAAGGACTATGGTTATGGAAATAATAGGAGTAATGGCAGAGAGGTAGACTTGATACTTTAAATTGAGTCATTTCTTGTGACAACTGGTATATGCCTCAAAAGAAGACTAGGAGGATATGAAAGAATTTTTCTAAAGATGTTGGGAAATTCCAACCCAAGGAACTAATCACCAGTGTTCCCGGAAGAGAGATTTCAGGTGTCGCTGGGTTTATGACTAGATTTTTTTTTTTTTTTGAGACCCCTGTACCTAAATGCTGCTGATAGCAGACTTGAAAAGTGAGATCGTATGTATTCAACTAAAAGTCATGAAAGTCTGGTTAAGATTTTATTGCCAAGAGATCTAAACTGCCACCAGATTTTATACACTTTCAGGCAGGGTAGTATCCAACGATGGATGCAGTAAACCAAAGGAGGAAAACTCTTGTCTAGGATCCTGGGGCCACGTGATAGTGCAGATGGATCAAAATTAAATTCAACAGGAATCAAGCTCTAGCCAGACCATGAAATACTCAAAGAAATGGTCATGCTCTATTTTATTTTATCACTTTATTTATTTTACTTTTTTGGTTTAAGACAGGTGTTACTATGTAGTCCCGACTAGCCTTGAACTCATTGTATAGTTCAGGCTAGCCTCAAACACAGGGTAATTCTCCTGCCTCAGCCTCATGAGTGACTGCTGGAATTACAGACATATACCACCATTCCTAGCCATTCCCTTTATTTTAGCCTAGATGTATATATGTATCAGTATGGCTACAAACTTCTTAAGGTAGTGATCTGTATCCTGATCATCTGATATTAACATGTTTGAAATAATGAAAGATAGAAGGATGTCCAAATAGCTTTATTAGGGGGCATTAGCTGTAGCAATTAGAGATAGCACAGAAATCAAAGAAAACGTACCACTTCTAGGTATGGCAACACTTTCCTATAACTGCAGATATAAATACAATGGACCCTTGACTTACAAACTCAGTCTGTTTTCAGGGGCTGACTGCAACTCAAGTTGGTCATTTGAGGGCTCAAACTCCTCTACACAGCATTCATTGTCTCTCTTCTGTATACAGGCAGATCTCAGCATCCTTGGAAACTGACATTGGCCCAAGATTTCTCAATTAACTCCACATAGGAAAGGATGTTACCATGCTCCTTCCAGACCTCTTTAAGGGTTAAATTTGTATCTGAGATGATCTGGAAGCCCAAGGGACTGGCATTCAGGTCGTAACTCAAGTTGTTCATATGTCAGGGTGGCCCTAACTTGAGGGTCCACTGTAGTATATTATGGACTTCTGTAAGAGAGTCTGTGCGTTTCTTTTCTGTACAGCCAGCGTTTAGCACAAAGCCTGAGAAGTGATCAAATGTTCAATATATGTTTAAAGGACGTAGGCTTGTTGCTCAGCACTTAAGAGTACTTGCCTAGGATGTGCAAAGCCCTGGTTTTTCAATCCCTTCACCACTGAAGTAAATGAAGGAATGAATCCATATGTATGTGTATGATTGAATGAATTAATGAATAAAAGACAAGTAAACTTGGTGTCTGGCACTCAATAACAAAGAAACAAGTTGTCTTTTTTAACTAACCAACAAGAGAAGGAGTAGGACAAGACTGTATAAACACCAATGGCAGCCACAAATCAAAGAGATGACCAGGGGGATGCACAGTCTGACAAAGAATTCTCCAGCTCTCCTCCCTTTTAACCAGACTCCCCTGCATATACACTATAGCCCATCACTGGCTTGACTTCCAAATCCAAAAGATAGCAGCAGTGACAGCAACAACCTGAGCTCGTTAGTGATCACAACCCTCTGAGCTACCAGAGCACTGGGAGCAAAGAGACAGGAAACTTTTACAAGATAAATGGGGAGGGAGCAATTTCTGATACCTCCCTTTGAACAGAGGTGGGGAGGAAGGGTGTGTACACTAGGAGTAGATGTACTGACTTCCACCTAGATGCCCCATTAGGCCAATATTTAACAAAACCAGGTGTGTGCGATTTGCTTATTAAAGTTCTCACCCTGGGGCAACTGACAAGACTCATCAGTCCTAGAAGACTCGGGCTATGACCCCAAGGCAAGTTAAAGCATATCCAGAATATTTTAAACTAGAAAGAGAATCTTCTTGTTAAAGTGCAAGAGGATCATTCTGCTAAAACAACTCTCTGGGAAGAAAAGAAACTAAGAGTGGTTTATTCCCAGTTTTCTGTAGAAATTATCCTCCTCAAGGTTAGACTGAGGTTCCAGAAGGAACAAGGGAGACATTTTTATTGATGATTCTATAAGTGCTGGCACTATCAAAGGAAACATTTCATCAGAGGGCAAAAGCTCCAAGGTGGCCTAGCTGGCCTACTTCCTGTAAGAGGTCCAAGAGCCAACAGTCTTTGGAACACTGAGATCTCTGAGAAATCCACACAACTCTTCTTTCTCCTTGGCTAATACCATGGAGGGAGTGACTGGTGTGAAGCAGCCAGTGGCAACAGACAATGCCTAAGGAAAGTGATCTGATGCTGAAGATCATTCAGACAGCAGAGCCTCAATTCCGTTTTCCAGACCAGCCAAAGAGGGATAAATGAATGCACCTAAATGGCAAATGACAGGAGCCTTTTCTACACTGTTGTCAATAGCACTCATGGCAAATTAGACATTAACGGACTGTTCTGTGAAACACAGCTCCCTCCCTGGTAAATACTAACCCTATGCAAGTCAAAATATTATCAGTTCATAAGAGGATAGAGGATAAGCATGACTGAGGTCTGATGGTAGGTGCTTCAAACCCTGGAAGATAAATAAAGTCCACATCTGCTGAACAACCATCATGTACCTAGCACTGTGCAAGACAACAGCAAATTCACAACATTCTTAAGATTGCCAGACACATTTATTTTCTACACACCTTCATCACAGCAACTTTCTGGAAGTAGAAAAAGGTTCCACAATTATACTAACACCTCGTGACGGTCATGTTAAATGAAAATATATGAACAAAGATTTCTTTCTAAACTTACTGTATAAATTATAAGGAAAACCCCAGAAATCCTCCTCCATCACAGCCATATTATTCTAGCTGCACACAATCTACACATTCTAATACATTGCAAGGTAATCATATTTCCTCAGAATTTCTTGATAAACAGTTCACTTCTCACTAGAAGAAACAAGGAAAGAGAGAAGGTAAGGAGGAAAAATGTACAATGTGGACTTGGATTTGTTCTTTAGGATCCAGAGGGCTTCTGTGCCACCTAACAAGTTAGTCATGTTGAGCCATTCCTTTAAATGTTCTTGGATTATTTCTCTGGAAATTAAATAATCTCTAAGGTTTCTTCCAGTTTCAAAATTGTAGTTGGAAATGCCTTGTAATAATGATGACCAGGGCACCATTTCTAGTTTGGCTCTGTGTTACCTCAGGCAATTCTGACCTCTTTAAACCTTTCTTATTTCCATCTACAGAGGTCCTTTAAAGGATGTAGGCAGTGAAAGGTAAACTGCAAACAACACATAAGAAGAAGGTGGTGAAAAGGCAGTGAGTGATCCTCAGCAATAAAACACAAAGAGCTCTTAAGTTAGCTGATGAGACCCAGGGTGAAACTATCATTTGTTCAAACTGCAATTTAACCTACAGTGCGTTACCCTGGGGAAGTCACTTAAGACAAGCTTTTGCAAATGAGATTCTCTCCCACCCAACCAGATATTCTCTCCTTGGTTTTAAAACATTTGAAAATAGGATGTCTTCATGAATGCCAAATGAGCAAGTGTTTTGGTCAGGAGTAAATGTGTGAGTTTAAATGACATAATTGTAAGGAAGAGCAAATATGGGGAAGTGGCACTGCCTGTCATTTACCCTTTCCCGCCTACTGCAGCCTTCTCTGCTTGATCTCCACACTGTCTTCCAACAAGCCCAGACATGGCACAGAATTCACAAAGTGGAGCTCCAGGCAGTCTCCACCAATCAATCAAAATTGGCACAAGAAATAGAAGCTATCTGCCAACACAGATGTAGTGGAATAAGCATGGATCGCCAAGGCAGGAAACTGAGATTTCATTTCAGGCTTCTCTAGCTAACTTCTTACGGAGTGGACTTTGGACAAGTTACTTAAGCTTTTCCTGAGCTACAATAGAAGAGTATGGGAGAAATGATTTCACAGGTCCATATAGTGAGTGACTTCACATTTATTACAGTAACTCCTTCTCATTCAGACTTTCTCTTGTGTTTTCCTGTAGCTAACACTACTGCGTATTTGGGGATCAGGATAAAAAATGTGCTCACAGTCTATGTCTGGACCCTTGAGGCTACGGTACACCAGCATTTTATTTTTAAAACCAGGATCCAGTATCATTGCCAACATGCAGTGGCTTCAATTTGGAAAGCTGGATACCCTTGAGTTATTATCAACTCTTGATATAGTCAACACATTTGCAGAGCTGAACAGAAAGAAATAATTTTGGATTTACACAAACATGAAAGAGTGATCTGGTGAGATAACAATACCACCCACCTTCTTACTGTGCCACCTCCATTCTCATTTTCACTAAAACAATAGTGCTCAATGAGTCATCTCCTACCATGCTAAGGGAAACAAACTCACTTCTTGGGCAGGAGTTACTCTTGGTTATTATTTCACAAAATAACAAATTAGTCAAGTTTGTTATCTTATTCAAAATAGTTATCACGTACTTTTTTAGGCTACTTTGAGCAAACCTTACTTTTTCCTAGGGAAAACAAAAACCTGCATCTACCTAGGTGAGGAAATACCCAATGTGTAAACGTGGCTCTGCCTGGCACCCTCTCCTTCTCTCCAAGTGGTTTCGTAAGGATGGGGGACAAGGGTTTAGGTGAGAACTGGAAGGTACTGGCATCATATGGGCTCCAACACACCAAGCGATCCTCAGCACTACTTGCAGGAGAGCTCTTCAAATTGTTCTTGTTCTCAAGTCCTGTTGTTACCCATGTGTCTTGTGCCTAGGGAGTAACCGAATGCTGTTTTCTGCTGGGGCAGCAGGAGAGGCACAGGCACAGGATCGTTTGCCACAGTGTTCTGAATCACTGCTCAGCAACATCTCAGAGTTAACATGATCACATGTTCAGCTGCTACTTAAAGCCTTGGAGGCACTTCAACCTCTTAACTTGGGTAAGCATTAGGAGCCTAGTAGGTAGTATCCAACGCCTCAAAATAACTCTCAAAAGACTATACTCCCTTCTTGGAGCTTTTCAGCATGCCAAGGACATGATCATGAGTTCTTGGGCCATGATCACTCTTTTCTGTTACTAAAAAATTACTAGCAATCAGAAAAATGTCCTCGACTTTCTTCTTTCCACTCAATTGTTTCTTCTTTCCTACTTCTAAAACAACATTCTTCTCATCCCCATGAGACCTTTAAATTTAGAACAAAATATGAAGAAAAATCAACTTCTCTTAATAATATATATTTAGAGCCATTTTCTTTAAAGGGAGTAGAGTGTTTAATGGTAGTAGTGGTACTTGTTGCAGAAGTAGAAAATATACAAAGAAAACATTTTCTTGTGTTTTCTCAGGAAGCCAAAGTGTGTGATCTATCAGATTTTGCAACAGGCTCATCTTCCTTCTTGCTGAGATTATTGCAAGACACATTCCAAAAGGTAAATTGCCCACATGCATTACCTTGAAACAGGATCTTCATCTTACTTTTTCTCCTTTGGGGCAAGGTTTACAGAGCTGGTTCGGTCAGTTTATCACACCAACCAGCACAACTACATATCAAGCATACTCTTAGTCCTAAAATCATGTTGATCCTGTAGACAAGGCCACTCTGATTCACATATAGGTCAGTTAACAGTAGCCTAATATCCCAGGAAACAGCTTCAAAACAGGCCAAGCAGGAAGCTATACAGAGCAAGTATAGTCTCTGGTCAGCATGTGTGTCTCATCATCAACAGAAAGAAAAACTTGAGTTGCATGGATCAGTAGCAATTTCTTTGTATTTAGAAATCAGGGCAATGTTCCTACCAAATGTATTATCATAAAAAGCATTACAGTCAATTTAACTGATATGGCAGCCAATGACAGGAGGGAGAGGTCGGGGCAGAGAAGGATGGTGAGCCATGGCGTGGAGCCTGGCCCTGCGATGACATTTCCAGAAGTTAAATCACTTAGTGCACTGAAGGTACTAAGTACCTGAGGAAGAAAAAGTGAAAGAAAGCTTATGCCATAGCTCAAATTATTACCAGCTATAAATACTGAGTTCTGACAGTAATTCTTCCACTTCCTACTTCCTGCACAGGAGACATTCAAGCACAATCGTTACTCCCTCTTCCCTTGCATAACGGCACTTCATTCTCAATGCCAGTAGTTTCAACATCTGGATTCTTACAATATACATTCTCGGCTCCCACCCTAACTTAAAGGATCCCTCTCCTGGAATAGAACTTAAAAGTCCACTTTCAAAAAAACTCCTTGTTTTTCCTCCTACATTCTCAAAATAATTCTGAAGGTTAACCAGGTTTAGGAATCACTGCCCCACACCACCACTCTATCCCCCACCATCATGCACACAATGTATTCCCTCATTTTCTTTCTGACCAGTGAAGAGAGTGGAGCAGCTTCCTCCTCTACCACCCAAATATCTAACAATTAGCAGACTAGACCCACAAATTCTTCAAATTCTGAAGCTGTTAAAACAAACACTGTGTGTCTCGTGCAAAGTTTGTTCACCACCCCCATGACCTGTGTGGGCTCCTTAACCATCCAAATGAGCAAGTCACGGCTGCTGACTCCAGGTAAAATGATAAATAAGTCAAAGGAGCCTCAGACTTAGCTCTGGAGTCTATCCAAACTTCAGACAAAAAGATTTAGTAATCCCTTGTATACAATAAAAATAATAATACAAAAACAAAACCACCTGCCATTAGCCAACTCTAACGTAATTCTTTCGTGCAATAATAATTTCACTCAGAGCATTTCAACACCAGACGAGTTTGCCTGCACAATGAATGAACTAGTGATGCAGGGCCATGCATACGATAGTCTGGGAAAATGCAACTTCTCAGAAATAGACTGGGATAAAACATGAGGATTAAAGTCAGAACCAGCAAACAGGACCAAGAAGAAGAAAGTCTTTTCACTTTCTAACCAAACACTATTCTCCCTTTGCTGAGCCTATTGGTTTCTGCTTCAGAAAGGCTGACTTTCCTGCTATTATCCTCGTCTTGCTTTAACTCATACTTTATATTAGAATGCGTTCCAGGAAGCATATGGCAATAGAACTAGGTCAACCATTAACCAAATAACAGGAAACTGCTCTGCAGCGCACACCCTTCAAAAGCTTGCTTAATGAGCTGGCTCTTCAGAATCTGTCCTTCAGTGAGGTTGGAACTAACAGGATCCATGGGTTTCTTTAATGCTGCAAGGTCACCTAATACCTAGAAGGTTCTGCACATACTAGATGTTCAACCATCTAAATCATTCCAACAAAATGTTCAAGAACTAAAATCAAAGGTAAAGAAGAACGTTTCTGAATTCACTCGAGTGTCCTCAAAGAACATCGGCTATTATCTTGTCCTAAGGATTCATTCTTTGACTTCTGTTAAATTGACACACTACATACTATCTTTTCTTTCCATAACATTTTTCTCTATATTCCTTGAGGCTTCACTACCACCAATTTGTATTAAAAAATACACACCGTAATCTATTTAGACTTAATAGGTCAAACAGTGTTAGTGTAATACAAAGCTACAAATGAGTTTCCTTAAGAAACAACCAACTTGATTGAGTATTTCTGAGTTTGAATTTTTCTGGCCCAATGATTCTGACTTGGCTCTATAGAATTTCACTTTACAATGCACTAGGATAATACATCAAGATCACACTAGTGAACAACTATCTTCAAATATTCCTTGTGAAATTATCAACAACCAAATTCACTTTGGCTTCTTTCACCTACATAGATATCTAGATACTCTTTCCTGGATGTAACATGTATTTGTAGAGTCAAACAGTTTCTGTTGATCAATAACTTACATTAACTTTCATCTTTAATTAGAATCAGGGCCAGAATTTAACTCACATTTAAAGCTCTACCTCTGGTGATACTTGGAAGAGCAGTCATGACTCAGAAGAAACTAAAAGATACTGTGTTCCAGAAATATAAGGAATGGATACTTAAGAGCAACATGACCTTTTAAAAAATGCTATGTCTGGGCCGGGGATTTAGCTCAGTGGTTCCGGCACCTGTCTTGCAAGCACAAGGACCAGGGTTCGATCCCTGGTAACCACATACAATACTGGGCATGGAGACTCACGCCCAGCAGCAACCAGTACCACATACCACAGTGCCGGGTGTGGTAGTGTGGTGGCTCACGCCTGTAATCCCAGCACTCGGGAGGCAGAGGCAGGAGGATTGCTGTGATGTGAGTTGGAGGCTGAGCTCAGCGCCAGCCTGAACTACAAAGCGATACCCTGTCTCAAAAAACTTAAAAAAAAAAGCTATGTCTGGCCAGCTCCACAAATGCTTTTTGTTGTTGTTTTGTTTTTTTGGTTTTTTTTGAGTCAGGGTCTCGCTTTGTAGTTCAGGCTGGCCCTGAGCTCAGCCTCCAACTCACACCACAGCAATCCTCCTGCCTCTGCCTCCCGAGTGCTGGGATTACAGGCGTGAGCCACCACACTACCACACCCGGCACTGTGGTATGTGGTATTGATTGCTGCTGGGGTGAGTTTTCACACCCAGTATTGTTATGTGGTTACTGGGGATCGAACCTGGGCCCTTGAGCTTGCAAGACAGGCGCGGGAACCATTGAGCTATATCCCTGGGCCCCACGCATGTTTTTTGACTGTGACATCTATTCCAGACACTGTGCCAGGCACCGGTGACCCAGAAGTGAACAAGAAAAAGTCTTAGCCTGTCTTACTGTAGCTTCTGGTCTTGTACCATTCAGTAACTAACTTGAAACAAATCTGTGGTTGGCCTTTAAAGTATGTTCAGCTAAATTCTGATTAATTAAGGTCTTTCTTATCTGCAAATAGTCATCAAGACTTCACTGAGCACCAATATAAGGAATGGTGCACTGGGCTAGACATCCAAGAAGAAAGGCTGGTAAGAGACATTGAAATCTTTTCAATTCTGGTTCATTACACATCTTACATCTGCGATATACTTGGGAAAATTTAGATTTTACTTTAAAAGAGTCTGTTTTGAGGTAATAGTCAAAACAAGAAGCCAGAACCTCATCTGAGGAATTTAATAAATAATCCATTACAGAATGTTCAAGATAGTACAAACACAAGCTAAGGTATTTTTCTTCCTCTTTTCCAGATTTTGGAATTTTGTTTCACAGAGGAGTACACTGACTTTTAAACATCACTATATAACAGAAGATACTGCTCAGCCCCCGAAGTCAAGAAACAAAGTATTTTTCAATCCCACTTATGCAAACTTCTAGGAGTCCCCTAAAAAAGAAATGCATGGGCATATCAAGGATATTCTGACTCTTAATCAGATAGTCACTCGCAGTGTTCTGCCTATTATTTCATAAAAACTTAAGGATGAGTGGAAAGAGAATTAGTATTTTTATATGCTCACTCTATGTCAGGCTCAGCACCAGAGATTTATATTCATGATCTCATTTTTTCCCCAAAAGAATCTTAAAAAGTAATCCCCCCCCCCAGCTAATGAAATTGGGGATCAGTGATTAAATCATTCACTTAAAGTCATTCAGCCAACTACTGGCTCTGAGGTCTATGATCGCTCCATCACACACTATAGCCCTCTGCTAAAATAAGGACTATTGATGCTGAGAGCAAAGAGCTCCCCAGTACACATGATCTTCTTAGTATGGAGGAGTCAGGGATTCCTCTTCACATGTATGCGACTGCTCCCAACATAATCTCCAAGACCCTGGAAAGAGATGTTTGAGTATTTCTCACAAGTGTCCAAACACTGCCACTAGCACAAGGTCAGGCCAGTTCCTAAGATATAAAGCAAGATGAACTCAGTGGGTCTTCCTGCCAGTTGCCCTTGTCCTTACTCATTGGCTGGAGCATGCCAAGGCCTGCCTGGAATGACGCAGGAGAGGGTCACCACGGGTGATCCATACCCCCACCCCCAGATTGCTACAAAACAAAAGCTCAGCGCTGAGACAAGCTACTCCCTAAAAACCTGCCAACATTGTTTGTAGGAATCAAAACTCTTAAACTAATTGCATTCATCAACCTCAGAGTTAAATCCAAGAGGTAAAGAGTAAAGCAGAGGTCTAAAGGTCAAAGGACTAGGAATCTGTGGACCCAATCCATCTTGGAGTCCAAGTCTTCACTTCGCCTGCTGGGCATTCCTTTTTAACCAACAAAGAAGCCAAAATGCTTCTTGTTCCTATTATACTTAAATTCTGACTTACAGACACATTTGAACAGAGAAATATAGGTGAGTATCACAGTTATGAAAGGCCCAACTTATGGCATTAGTCAAAATGTATCCTGACAACCATTTTTTCTATTCTAGCAATTCCATAAAACCAACATCAGAAAGGTAAGACTGCTGAGATAGAGGGCTACATAACATAAATAAACACCAAGTCCACACTTTGGTTAGATGAGG
This sequence comes from Petromus typicus, assembly GCA_004026965.1. NCBI lineage: Eukaryota > Metazoa > Chordata > Mammalia > Rodentia > Petromuridae > Petromus > Petromus typicus. Next base: position 68,898 of record PVIR01001729.1, read on the forward strand.
TAGCTAATTTTAGATGATTGTTTTTCATCTGATGAAACGGAGCCTGGACTTCTCTCACTGCTTTCATGAAATTCTTGCACCTATCTTCAGCCAACTCTACCTCCAAGTTTTCTCACCTATAGAAAATAATGAAAGAAGGACCTGACTTCTATACTGTCAGCTTCTCCCCCAGTAGTCCAGGTTGCTCCAGCTGCTGAGCTGATGAGCCACTTACTGGGGCCGTGGAGTGCCAGCGTTTAGGGACACAATGCTCAAGCTTTGCAGCTTCCACTAGTCAGCCAGTATCTGAACCTAGCATTCTTTCAGGGGAGGTTCTGAAAATCCTCCTGAACAAGTAGCAGAAACTGAGGGCTCCTGGTGATTGCCAGCAACTGTTAGACTCATTCCTAAGGAAGCTTTGGGATATTCCAGGCCTTGAATACATACAGAAGCACCATAGAGGTGAGAAATGCATTCAACTGATAGAGAATCCACTGTTCCAAGAGGGAGTTAGTTAGTTGCTTTCTCTTCTCCCTCCTCGCTCCCTACCTCCCTCCTGCCTCCCCCTCCCCTTCCTCTCCCTCTCTCTCCATTTTCTCTCTCTCTTTCACACAGCTGAATGTCCAGCCAAGTGTGCTCGGGAACTTCTTCCTTTCTCATGCCAATGAGAGGACCAGGTTTTAGCCTGGTGGCCTGATGTACTTGCTCATCAGCTTTTAAGCTTAACAAGGAAAAACAATCTGCCCCTCACATGGTAGAAGCTTTCTTTTCTGGAGAACGAGACGGTGCTGATGGCTCTTGCCAGTTACATAGCAATTATGTAATTGCCGAGCTTCTGCAGAATCATGGGAACCATTCTGCAGCCTTCTTAGTGACTCCAGCTGCAGCACAATGTTCCAAGATGATTGCAGCCTTTGAATGGACGGCCAGTCTCAAAGCTGAACACAAAGGGACATACAATGGGATTCCATCTCAAGCACAAAGATGTTCCTGCCTAATGGAGTCCTTTCTCCTCCTCCCAGGCTGTGCAGCAAACCCTTCCCTCTGCCCGCCCTACATAGCTGGGGAATGTGGTTCCCTGTTTATGTGACAGGTTCCACGAGAGGCAGAAAATCAACTGAAGTTTTGCCATGGACCGTGCACAAGGTAATCATTTAACACAGAATATGAAAGCTACAAAAGAGGACAAGAAGTAAGGGGGGTGGAAAGCATCTCCCTAGGCTTCCTGCACTGGCATGAAATGACTGCTTCCCTTCCTTCTGCCAGCTCCAATCCTTCATGTTGACATTACACATCCTGTGCTGTAGATCCACCCCCATGCTGCCGCTTGCCCAGCTGAATTATCTCCTGCGTCACAGTGGTGGTAACAGAACTGCTGGCTCGGCGGACCTGAAAGCACCGTTTCCATGCTTAATGCATTTAGCAACTGGACACATTACCAGTACGTCAGGGCTGGTCTAAGGCCCTCTCAGAAGCCATGCAATACTTGACCTAACCTTCTGCTAACCAGATGGTCTGTTTGCCTCTTGGGACCAAACCATTAGACTTTACTTTATTAAATTCTATCCAAATGTGGGGACAGTTTACAGCAGCGTGTCTGGTTCATCTCCAACAGGGTTGCTAAGATGAAAATGACCTAAAAATAACTGGAAAGTCTACTTCACACCAACAGAGAACAAGATATTTTGGAGTAAATATTTAAATGATCTGCCAGATTACGAACCACAGCAGCACTGACTACATGGTTAGCAAATTATATCACAAACATACACACACACCAAAAAAAGGCAGAAATGAATACATCTAAACAGGAACCCACTAACCACGGCCTAAACCACACTTCACCATTCCCCTGCCTCCAGGCTATTTTAATGTGGCTACAGACACCCATCTCCATCATAATCACTTCAATTACCAAAACAAAGAGCCTAACACAACTCTGAGAGATTGCCACTTCCCCTGGGTTTGACCACCTAGGCACACAGCAGGTGTGCCTGGTATTCAAAAAGGTACTCAATGAATATTTGCTGAATGAACGAATGAGTGGTCACATACTTCTTAAGTATAACAGCTCCTATAAAACACATCTGTGACCATGAAGATACTAAGCTCCTTCCAATTCTATCATCACCATACAATTGCTAACAGGTCTGCAAAACCAGGCATCAGACGAATGGCAAGGAGCAAGCAGCACTGGCTCCCAGAAGCACTGGGCAGTCACTAATTCATCATTGCAAATGAACTGCAGAGGTGGTCACTTATTAGGCACCTGGCAGGATGCTGGGTGCTTTACATATATTACACCTCTTGACTTGCACCAGAGCAAAATCCTCTCTGAAGATAGGAACCCTGGAGAGCAGAAGCAATGAAGAGCTTAACCCAGCTGTACAGAGGTCAAAAGTAAGTTGCAGGGTGTGACTTCAACTCGAGCTCCAAAGCCCATTGCTTTTCTTAATCACAGGTAAGCAGCCATTCTGTGAAAGCGACATCTCTAACTTAAAGCACGGAGAGAAGTGGAAAATTTTTCTTTCCACTCCTAGTCTTGGGGACTTAGGATTTCAGTTCTTATTCTTTCCTTCTGTATTTTGCATTGGACTGAGGGCATTCAGTATTATAGTAATTACGACTACACCTGTGGCTACATCTCCTTTAGTTTCAGGGTCGCCACCCAACTTGATTAAAAATCTCTCATACAATCCCAAGAGATATAAATACCAGTAAATTCAGGCACAGTCACTTTTTCTCTCCTTAAACAGCAATGGACATAATTTTAAAACGATGGCAGTTTTTTTTATAATTAAAAAAAATAACATTTCACTGACACCTTTGTCATGCTGGAAATTTCCAAACTGTTACATGAAAAAGAAAAATTTCTTGGATGATCTGCTCTTAAAAATAAGAAAGCAAAAGTTGCTTTTAAAAGAGAAAAAGCATAATGTAACTGTACCAAAGAGCCACTTAGATGTTCCTCATCTTTATTACCAACATCCTCACCATCACCACCATACTGTCACCAGTGAAGCCACCAATAAATGTTCTGTGGCCAAAGCAAATAAGTTAAGTCCTGTTAGTCCCTAACATTCCACATTTTCCACATTTTGAAATATCATCATTACAACACTCTAAAATTAGCCTCTTTACCCCTGAGATTTTAGAGCATCTGATATTACACTACCCTAGTAAGACCAAGTAGACGTGGACTGTTAAAACAAACATTTGCACAGAGAACACCAAAGTATTTCTAAGCAAGCCTCCATTCTAGTCCTCAAAATGCCTCAGACACCTTATAAGGATGCAGCAATAAAGAAGCAACCAACATTTATATGACACAGCATCACCAAAATTTTCCTTGCAGAAAGTACTATTTTCTTAACCAAATAGAAACAGTAATAACATCTTTCTTCCAAAAATCTCAAAGAAGTTCACATTTACTAAAAAGTGTTCCCACACATCACTCCAGGAAATATTGCTGCAAGGGGTGGACAGGCAACCTTCTTACCAAGTACATGCACTTCTCTGAGAGGAAATGGCACCATTTCCGGGTAGTTTACAAATTCCTGTGGAAGCTGCTGAGTCCGGCACAATCAAACAGACCAGCAGCTCCTGGTGTAGCAGTGTGGGCTTGTGGTGAGCATCAGCGCTAAGACTGTTCTACAGTAAAGTAGAAACTTAAACTGGCGCACACACACACACACACACACACACACACACACACACACACACAAAAACCTAGTTCAAAAGCAAGGACAAAAGAATACACCGATCGCAGGTGGAGGTAGCAAAACTCTGCAAAAAGGTTCCTTCCCTTCAGTTTCTCCACCACTGAGGAAGGAAGAAATGTATTCTGAGTGCCCATTATAAACCAGAATCTTTATACACATACCATTTTAAAATCTGTATGTCTGAACCATAGTCATAGCATCATTCTCACTTTATTGGGCAAAAAAATCATGAGCACAGAGAAACTAAGTGACTTAGGCAAGGTCACACAGCTAGGAAAGAAGAGAGATAAATTTCTACCTCTTACGCAGCCCCATACGCTCTGCGCATGACCCCTCACTTCTTAATGAGTCCCCTGCACAGAGAAGTGCTTTGTCACCAGCAATTCTAAGAGCTGGCTGCCAAGAGAAAGCCTCACTCCTGAAGTTCCAGCAGAAACTTAAGTTTGTAGAGAATCCAGCTCTCTCTACCTGATATACACACATAGATATGTACATAGAAATCATCTATCTATCTCAGATAACTGCACTGAAGTTCAGTTATGGTATGCTAATTTTAGGAGCATTATGTGCATCCAAAAGGGCAGGCTGCCACATGACAATCAAGCCCAGTGACTCGGTGTCACACTGACATACCCACCTCTGGCTGACACAGGTTGTTTGTATTTCCTAGAAATCATTGTCTCCATTTGCGAGATTAAACAGTAAACAACATCCCTGGCAGTGAGACAGCCTCTTCGTACTAGAATACACTGGCTGAAAATGCAACAAATTTAGGGGATAAGCAAGGGTAATATAAAAATTCTCACTGCATAGGTCCTCGGACCTTAAGGATCCCGTTGGTAAGCCATTCTCTTAAACACAAATGAGTCTCTCCCTCTTTTTTGCTTTCAGATTACACCAGGTAAAGGAAAAGACAGTCAAATGAATCACATTAGGCTTCTGAACAGGTTCATGTGCTGAGGGAAAAAACAATTTTGCCATTTTTTGCATTTTTATGCTTCAAGGTTCTTCTCTACTACTGGATTAATGCTGTGCAGTCATATTTGATGCCTGAAAACTTAAGAATCTATTTTTCTGTAAAAAGCAACTTGAGTTATAGAGTATGTGCCTAGTCAAGGACAAAATGCTATTGCCACAGAACTTTCCAAGATGAGGAAAACCCATAAGAAGGTGGCAAAAGGGGAAGGAGGAGCAGACAAGGCACAACTGGGCAAACATCAGATGTTCACTGTTCGAAGCTGAATCCAATAAGATCACTAACACTTACCTGTGCTGGGGTCAATTTTAATAATTGTAGTTGATGTCTAGAAGCAGGGTTATGAATATAATTATCATGAAGCAGCAATTGGGCAATCACAACCTAATTAAGCCCACTGACTAGATTATCTTGTTTTCTCCTAATAATCACATAACATTTAACACTTGCTAATTTCAGGACCTATGGGTGATGTTCATTCATTATTAACAAGCCACAACCACTGCCCAGAAAAAGAAGAGGTAAGGCTCTCTGAAACACTGAGTCAACAACTGGATAGGATGAGATAAATTTCTAAGTTAGCTGACATCTGTTTCTGGAATACTCCTTCACTTCTCAGCCCCTCCCCCCATAACGGAGTAGAGGTAAAGCCATGGGAGAAGATGGAATGACAATGACACTTTCACTCTAAGTGGAAGGATCAATTCTGTTTTCTTAAATGTACAGCACTCTCCGTGATCCATACAATGTACTTATTTACAATGACCAGGGAAACTACCTTTGAAACTGTGGCTTTTCAAGATAAAGGATGATTCCTTTGCCAGGCATGCATATATAAACTTTCTACCTTTACTTCCTGGGGCTCCCTCTCCTACTGTACATCTCCTGTGCTCTCAAATTCAGTGTCTTATGACTGTCACTGCACACAAAGAATGTTGACCCAATTCACCTCAGCTGTACAAAGCAGTTCCTTAGGAGAGCCTAGGTAAGTTTCTCCTTAAAGAATTAAGAGAAAGAGTGAAGAAACAAGTTGAAGACTGGTCTTTGAGACCAGCTAGGATGAAGAATATTTTAGAAGGCCAGACATTACAATGAGGGTCATAGTTTATGGTATTCAACTATGAATAGAGTCCCTATTCCTGTACATCTGAAGTTCTTCCTAGAGAAGCACATGCTTTTACACTCTTCAGCTGCACATTTTTTTGTCTGAGCTTTTTTTCATTAAAATTCTTAATCTAAGAAAACAACAGACAGTAATGGTGTGGTGGAAATGACCAAAGCATGTTAAATGCAGGTACAATCCTCTCCCACAAATTCACTATTCTGTATAAATAATAAGCACTAATAAAAGAAAGGAGGAGAAAAGAAAAGAATGCTTTTGGAGCTGGGGGTATAGATCAGTGATAGAGTACATACCCAACATGTGAGAAGACCTGGGATAAATTCCTAGCACCATGAAAACAGAAAGAGAGGAGGGTGAGGTATAGCTCAGTAGAGTCCTATCTGCTTGGCAAGCATATGATCCTGAGTTCAATTCCTAGTAACACAAAAAATGGAGCGGGGGAGGGGGAGAAAGAGAGGGGAAAGGGAAGGGGGGTGCAGGGAGCAGGAGAGGAGAAGAGTAGAGGGGGGAGGAGAGGACAGGGGAAGAGAGGGGAGGAGCAAAGCGGGAGGAGAAGAGGGGAAAGGAGAGGGACATGGAGGAGAGGACAGGGGAGGAGAGTCCTAAAGAAGAAAACAGTGTTTTTGATAAGTCTGATAGATAATGACTGGGATGAGGTAAGAACGGATGAGTCTGTGATTTCCTCCAGCATACTACATAAACAGGACACACAGAACTGGAGATGAGATCCAGTGACAGAGCACTTGCTCAGTATGTGAGTCCTTGGGCTCAATCCCCAAGCAAAACAAAAATCAGGATGCACATTTATCCTCCTACAAGTTTTGATTATGGGTTTGTCCGGGGACCACAGATCAACTGAACAGATCCACAGCACAGAGAAGATTTAGAGCTGAAATTTGCTCAGCAATTAAGGCCCAAATGCTTGTCATCCAGAACAGCTACTGTGCTGGGTACCACTGAGGGGTTTGGAACTGTTTTAATTCCGTTCATACAGCCTGTTACTCTATCAAGGACATTTACAATAATCTCTGCACAGTTCCCTTATTACATTTTCATGTTTCAGGGACAGGCAAGTAAGATCAAAACACTTCTCACAAGGCGATTGCTAAAGGCAGGTAGTAAGTGCACCCCTTTTAAGAGAATCTGCCCCATTCCACAAATGACCATATGATGGCAGCGCTAACTTATAACGACAGTGCAGATTTTGAGAAACTTTAGTTTATGGTAAGTAAAACCAACATAGAGCACCACAACTTTTAAGAGGGACCCTACGAAACAAAAAAGTAAAGCACTTTTTATATGTGAGAAACAAAAAGCCATGACATCTTTCTGCCATAACAGGTAGGTACATGCACATTTTTGTTTGTTGGTCTTGTGTTTTTGCATCAGGGTCTTGCTCTGTAATTCAGGTTGGCCTTGAACTCACTCTGTGGCCCAGACCAGCCTCCTGAGGGCTGGGATGACAAGTGTACATACCACTCCTAGTGGTGCTCTTTGGAAAGGCCCACATGTACACTTGTACACTTTACAAAACTGATACAATTTAAAAATATTTATTCTTTAAAGTGTTCCCTACACAGTCTCATTTTGTTTCTCCCCTTATCTTTATAAACCAAAACAAAAATGTATGTTCAGTTTAACACACTTTGTCAATCTATTGCACTATTGTATCTCAAATATTAACCAATATATTGTAACTAACTTTCATGATGTGCAAATTTCCTTCCAGAACACCAAGGATATACTCCCAGCAACTGGAGGAGATAAAGAAAGCATCAGGAACATAAAGCTATTAGCATACTTCCAGCGAATCAAGGGCAGGTCTCATCAGTCAAGAACCAGAACTTAGGAGGCAGTGGTCCAACACATGAATCTTGGCTCCCTACCTTGTAGCCCTCTGAACTTAGGTAAATCATCTTACCTCCTAATTCCTTAGTTTCCTCCACTATAAATAGTCCCTGGTTCATACTAAAAGTTAAACAAATTTTACTTAGGAATAACATCGGTCCAAAAGGGGAAGCGACAGTTGTTGAAGAATATATGGTGTTACTACTGTATTCAGGAATGCAAAATTTCTTGATGAAGCAATCATGTTTAGTCTCTGTCACTCTTCGCCAGCGCTGAGACAAAAAACACCCAAATGATAACAGAAAAGAGAAGTTGTGCAGCTGAATTCTGACATTCAAATGAAAACGGTCTCCGTACAGATCCTCCTCAGAGTTAACATTATTAAATGCTAGTTAACAGTCTTTGGGAAGATTACTTAAGAGAAATGTCTAGGTAATAACTATTTGGTATGTTGAAATCTTTACATGATCTCTCTTGTTTTCTCCCTTTGGTCATCTTCAGTCTGTAACTCAGTATTCAAATTATACTACAAACATCTGACCCTTAAATTAGGTAGGCCCTTCACAATCTGGGTTAAATTGAATGGTGCTCACTTGCTGACTGTTCTTAGCAGAGGGATGATGTAATTAGGGATTATAGTGGCTAAACATTGTGCCTCACAGTAGCCTTATTTTGGATTTTAAAATGCTAGGAGTGGATTGAGAGACCTGTCTATGACGTCTGGGATCAAGCAAATGGCTTAATCCCCAGCTGGACCCTAGGTAGTAGTCATGGTTTGCTCTTTCCTCTCTGAAATAAGCAGGGCTTTGTTCTTCCTTTCTTCTAATACTCGGAGGGTAGAGAGAAGCTCTATGGATAACCTAAGAGAGGACTATCACATTTTCTTCCCATTAATAATGCAGCTATTTTCTACTGTGCTCTATTCTCTACTTTGCTCATTTTCCAGGAAAATCTCCATGTAGGCCTACTTAACCAATTCCCTCAAGTTTCCATCTGTCCCTTATCAGAAAAGGCTGCATTTCTAACATAGAAGTCACGCAAATAGTCTCTCAAACCCAATTTTATTTTTTACAATAGGAACTTACCGAAGGATGTAGATCTGAGCACTGGTCTTCATATTTCACATGCAATAGGTACCAAATTACAAGGTCTTTTTCTGCTTGCTGTATTGTTCTCTTAAGAGCAAGGTCTTACTTCCTGTTGGCTCTTCCCAGTGGACAGACCTCTTCTATTTTGACTTGCCAATTACTCTCCTACCTTTCTTTGCTTTTCCTATCCAAGTAGACGCTCCTTCCCACCAAATTTCCACCATGTAATTACAGCAATGCTTTAGCCTACTTTTCTGTTAACTTAACAAGCTTGTCTATTTTCTACTTGTGCTGATGCTACTGTTTGCTTTTCTGACAGGCTAATCCATGTATCCTTTCAAGGCCTCACTTCCCCTACCATGATAGCAGCTGGAGCTCTAATTCATAGGTGCCTTCCAAAGCTTTCCATTAGCAACAGAAATGAGATGGTTTAGAAACCCATTTCTTAATCTGCAGGTGAGTATTGGAACCTTTGTGCAGCAAACATCTTTCAAGTATCCCACATTGTGCCACTGCGCAATTATTTTCTGAGTAATAAGTGCAGTGTTATAGGCACATCTGTAGTGTTAACAGGGAACATGTTCCCTTGGAGGAAATCAGCTTTCACCCCCATTGCCTCTAGCATTTTCTACCTCAAGACAGAAGCCCTGAGCAGACCAGCAAAAAAACAATGGCTTTACCTTCTTACATCTGAATGGAGAGAAGAATGACAATCCAAAATTCAAGGGCCTTCACTTGTGTCTGGTTTAACTGGCCAAGCAACAGCTTAGGAGTGAGTGTGGCCTTTCCCAGCTGGGCTCTGTTGCAGATAAGCCTTGCCACAAATCCTGGGCTTAATTACTTCTGATACAGTTGTTCTGCCAGGGCCTCCAGCTCCTTTTGTGCTCCAACGGATCTGAATTCAAAGGTAAGTTTCTGCTTCTTCACCTTCGGCAAATGCCTCATTTCCTACTAAGTGATCCTAAACCATTTACATCAGGCTTTATTGTTTCCTAGTAGTATTTTCCCCATCTTTGCTTGCATAGTGTAAGTTAGAAGTCTAACCTGAACACCTACAAATAATTTTGTAAATTCTACAGTTCCCATCTTCGAGTATTTATTTGGCTTTTTAACCTGAGTGCCTCCCAACCTTGCCTTCATCCCAAATGGACAAGTTCTACTCTTTGAATGAGGGTGGGGTTAAGATGTGGACAGGTACAGTAAGTATTTTATTACTATGCAGAAGCAAAATGCAGTGAATTAAAGAAGCAAACACATGAAAGCAAGGAAATCGATACCAAAATACCCATGACCTGGCACGAAAAGAAGTCTTCCCTCCAAGAATAACTCAAGAAGAAATGTCTCCAGCTAGGAATTAGAAAAGAATGCTTTGAAGCCACCAAGTAAACTGTTTACCAGAAGCAAAAGACAATGCACCTGTAGGTGACAATACCAGCACCCTTTGCCACCACAGTACTTTACCTCTCTGAGCCAGAAAAAATACACAATTTTGTGTTGAAATACACACTCAAGGACTTCAAAAATCTTATGGATGCTTCAACTGATGAGGACAGAAGGCCTTGGGGAGAAGATAACTTTTATGATAGCTTTGCCAAGCAGAAAATGTAAATCCAAATTACTGCCAATGGACTTCTCATTTATTATCTGTGCAACTCTCCAGATACAAAGTTCAAGGGGAAAGCTTTTTAGTAAACTGAAAATACAATCTAAATTCATAAAAATCTCGTGTCCTGCCTTTGGAAACTTCCTCTAGGTTTTACAACTCAACTTAACAATTATCTTCTTTCTCATGTCCCCTCCAAAGCCAAATCGTTTCTTCAGCACTGGCATGCAAACCATGCTGTTTTAACTTCTTTCTTGTTCTCCCAGTTCTTCTGGAACATTTTATTTTCGACAGTCAACTCATTTGGAGGAGTGCCACACTGAAGTTCAACTGTTTACAGCATTAACTGTGATTCTGCCAGAAGTCCACGTTGAACACTACCTTCCCTTCTCCAGATTGCCTCCTGTATCACGAATTTATGGGTTCGTTTGGAAGAAGCTTAGAAATTGTGGAAACTTCCAAACATCCCTCTTCCTCCTTACAAACTATTTTTGATTATCCAAGAAGAAACAGAAATAAAACCCATTCCACTCTTCCTAGAGTGTACTCCTATCGTACCTGGTTAAATATTGCTTGTGTTAAGACATTTGAATTACAACTTTGTGGACAGAGGGGAAAGTAGTCAGCCATTGGTTTGTATGAGAAAACTGGCCTCCAAGAAAATACAAGAGGGCTCATTTCTGAAATGACTGCAGAGCCTCTAAATATCTCCATTAACTGTTTGAGACTGGATTTCACCCTCCCAGCCACTCAGCAGTATTACAAAATGGCATCTCTGAGAGAAGCCAATTTAAATCTGTCCCACATTGCAAAACAGATCCTCAGAGTCCAACTCTGGGCACTTTTGTAAGCTGCAATAGACCCAGACACATTTCCAAAGAAGGGCATTTCAAAAAGACTTCCAAAGCCCTGGATGACAGAACAAGAGTGAAGAATAGGAAAAATTAGGAGAAATACACAGCCACATACCCAATAGCTGAGGCTTGACTAAAAGTCACATGAAGAAAATCAGTCTCCGAAGCTCTAAGTGCAACACACCTACTCAAGCTGGGGTCCCTCAAATCGTTAAATTCATTCAACAAGAATCCATACTCTTGTCCCAGTGGTATACATATGACAGCAGTTTCTCAGAGAGTCCTGGGCCCTCAAGAGTACAGCGCTTTCACAATGTGTCAATCACACACAAGAGGGGTGGCAGAAAGGGCACTGTGCTGCAGGCAGAACTGAGGTCTAGGCCTGGCTTTGTTAGAACTGAATTTTCTGATCTTGTTTAAGTCATTATATATCTTTGGACTGGTTTCCTCAACAGTAAAATGAGGGTGGAGAGATGATATCTAAGGTATATTATTTCTCTAAGGCCTTTAAAAAACTTATATACATACATATATATATATATATATATATATGAATATATATATGTATACACACACACACACACACACACACACACACACACACACACACACACACACACATATACCTAGCTTCTAAATTGAAAGTTCTGCTTGGCAGTATTAAATACCTCATATTCCTCTCATTTATATACTCATTCATGGTGTACATATTTGTTAATTTTTAAATGAATTTCATGTTAATTTCTACTTGGGAAACAATATTTTGTCTAATATCTTAAAAACTAAGCTAATGTTCCTTGATCCCTAGAGGTTTTTTTTTCCTATTACACTAGATGCCTTTTTTTTTTCCTTTCTTATTTTTTTCAACAACCTTCCCCAAACTAAGATGTGTGCTATTAAAAGAGTTTAGAACTTCCCATTTCCTCACTAGGGCTAAAATTAAACTGTCCATTCCTTAGGGCCCAACATAACATCTGCCAGATGTCTTGGCATATCACATAGGAGAGGAATTTTCTTCTAGCATTATCTACTCTCCTTTCTGTTTTCTCAGAATCAATTAGTAGGTCACCACTACTCAGCTAATGTTTCTCCCAAAGCCATCAACTTTCTAAGCATGTGGATCACACAAGATACTTGTTTTCAAAAACACACATACACACATATAAGCTGATATTGTTCGGCTCACTGGATTTTACCCATACATCTGGGCAATCTTCTCTCCCAACTTCTTTTAGAAGTCTTCATATACTGAAAGTCTTCACATACTGAAACATCCAGTCATAAACTCATGTCAGATCTGTCACCTGAATTCATTATTTAGATAGTTCTTATCGACTGTGGCATCATGAAATGGCATCGCTCTTCTCTAGGCATTAACAACAGCATTCCATAGAACTTTGTCAATTTTCTATCCCATGACACAGCAAACTATCAGTCTAAAAAAGTACATACCACAGAGAAGTAAGGTTACCTTGCCCAAGAAGTCTCAGCAGCAAGGAATAACTCAAGGAATACTAAACCATCTTAAACTCCATCGTCCAGAAAACAGGACTCTTTCCTGAGGCAGCCGTACCATTTCCTTCTTGAAGAAATTAACCACAAGTACTTTAAAGCCCATTAGTAGACTTGGATTGTTTTTTCTCCTGTCTTACAGAAGACTCATTAGAAATAGATATGGTTTTTTGTTTTGGTTCATTTTCCCCTCTAAAAGTTATTTCCAACTAGGGTGAGAGTGGGGGAGGGGGTAGATGGATAATCCCTTAGGGAATATGGTTAGTGAATGAAACTAATATAAAAGCTAGATGAGAAAATTTTATGGAATCTGAAGATCCAGCAAGAGTATCTTGTACGACAGTGTCCTTCATGGCTTAAAAATATTTCTTCATAAAGATTTCTCTTTGTGAGACATTAGAAATATGGCAAAATTGTACCATATTCTATGAGCCTCATGAACTTGATGTCTTTACAAAAACATTTTTTTTAAGCTTTGACAACAAATGAGAATGTACAATCTGACACTCTTATTTTTCTCATGGTGATATATCCAAAATACTTGTCTCAATTTAAGTATGAATGTTTCAGAAAAATTGAAGGAAACATTCCATTAAGTGGTATGGTGCTTACCATGTTGCTAAAATGCAAAAGCCATGGCTGTGTTTCTTAGGTTACCACTTGGAACATGTTCTCAAACTCCAAAAGGCCTCTTACAGGTCTCACTTTTTCCCTCAAAAAGATCAACCCTAAGGCTATCTGTAAAGGCACTTAAGTTCCTGGTTGTAATATGACAAGTACAGTGAGTCAAACTGATGGACAGGCAATCGGTTTGTCACTTTTACCCCCACTGAAATAAGTTAAATTCACCATCCTCTTTCTCTCTTACTATCACTAACAATAAAGATACTACTATCACTAACAATAAAGATACTATCAAAGTTTCTTTCATGATCAACATAGTGTATTTGTTTAGATAAACACATATAATTAGATGCAAAAGTATTTGATAACCACTTTCTCTGAAAAACTCTATGCACTGCATTTGAGTTTCCAAGTTTGAACACCTAGCATCCATGTATGCATTAGAGTATTTAAATATAATGGTGACGACACACAACATAAGAACAAAAGTACTGATAGCAAAAGATAACATTCAAAAACGAAGAAGGAAAGGTATGGCTGCAGGTAAGATCTTTTTAAAAGTGCTCTTGCAGAACCTCCTCAGGACAGGAGCAGAGATTAAATGATTATTTTTAAATAAGCATACACATCAACTGAAAACCACGTAACTTCTTCATCTGTGCAAACAGGGGTTTAGTTCATTGACCATGGACAATTATCAGCTAAAGAGCCATGCTTTCCTTCTCCTTTCACACCTCTCAGCAGAACAATAACCCTCAATTAATGACACAACAGTTTGGTTTGAAAAATGTGATGTTGTCATATACAGCACTGTGCATTTACTGAGTGACACTGCTACCAGCTACTCAACAGAATATAATTACATCTGGAATCGAAAACCACTTCAATATGCACAAAAATACTGTAGACACGGGGAACTTCACACACAATGATTTGACACATAATGAGAAAGCAAAGCAAGAAAAAAGCTGGTGCAAGTTGCTCACCAACATGTTCCTTATTTCTGTGGAAACTGGTATCTTTCTGTATTTCTCCTCAATTGAAAGCAAGGTCCAATTAGCCCCATAGCTAAGTACGTTAATTGGTTGTGAAGGTTCTCCAAGTTTTTATTTCACTGTGGAGCTCTCCTAACCTATCTTTCATAGTCCATCTAAAATTCTTCCAACATCTTCCCTCACCCTCAAGATGGCTACCTGATCTAATGGAAAAGCTACATCTTTATGGTTGACTTTTATAAATTCCTGAGGCATTTTAGGATTAGTTCTTTACTTAGGTCAATTATATACATTCTCTAGAACTAACCTGGAAAGAGCTCCCAATCAGTGTGTGTGGACTGAGGTAGGACAGGGTCCTTTTTTTCAAATTATCCTCACAAAATGTCTTCCTACATGATTAATAAATTCCTCCAATTAAAAAGGTGAAGACATCTGGACATACATAAGATTTTCTCAACTGACACAATTTGTTTCCATAGTGACATTTTTAAGTTAGACATACTGATATTGCTGAAGTCTTACAGTACTTGAGAACACAGGGGGAAAAAATAGCAGGAGAGGGAAAGGGGGAAACAAAGGAGCAAAAAGAAGGCCTAACAGATGAATGGAGCAACCTGAAGGAAAACGTAGAACCTGGAGAAACTGCTGTTAGTCAGCCATTCTTAGGGTTCCTCTGAGATCTTGCAGGAATATTTTTCTTTCTTTTCTAGAATTTTTTTTGAGTGGGGGCAGAAATCATACCCAGCCAGACAATAAAGTCCTGCTAATCCTCAAACATGATGATCTCCAAACCCCAGAACTCAAAAAAAATGTCAGCTTGGGGCCACCACCATCTGCACAACGAGGAAATAACATTTCCTGGTGACTTTCGGGAGGAGCTGGAGCAGCTTTAAATTGTGAGAAGACTCAATGGAAATGTTTAAGGTTTTTCTTGCCTGCCCTCAAGGAGGTCAAAACCCTTCAGTTCCACTCAATAGGAGAAAAAAAATTCCAAAAGTTTACTTTAAAATGGAAACAAACGTCTCGATAACTTGTGAAAGCGCTCCTTGGGTAGGAGAAAAATCTGAAGAACCCCCAGAAGCCTTCATTTCCTTGCATAATAAAAGAGTCAGAAACCTCCACCACCACCACCAGCACCACCTCCTCCACCACCAGCATGTCTCTCTGTGGAGAGGGAGAAAGTAGGTAAGCAAGCTTCCTTCTCCAGCCATCACCAACTGAGCTTCAAAATGGAGACATCCATAATTTTATAAACACTTCTCATCTCAGCTTTGTCTCCTGGAAACCCTGCTCTCCTCCATTTTCTGGTGGAGTTACAAGACACGGCTTACCTGACTCAGTTCCCAGCTCTCAACCAAACTAGTCACTTCCTCCAAAAACCTGCAATCAACCTCCAGAAACAAAACCAAAGCTAGCCAAACAGCCAAGACAGACACTCAGACACGGCCCCGGGGGATCGAGGAGAAAGCCCCAACTGGTTGGTCTTTCCCCATCCCAGTCGCGAGCTTAAAAATGAAACTTTTTTTTTTTTCCCCCCTGGTTGGGGAGGAATATAAAAGGAACTCTCCAGGCAACTCCCTCCTTCCTCCCTCTCTGTAGGTTAGAAGCTACAATGAAAAGAAAATGAGGGTTCCTTCAGGAATGGTGAACAGCCTGGAGAATGAACGTGAGAAGGAGCTTTGTGTTTTGGAGTCTGGACTGGAACCAAAGCAGACAGCTTGCAAATGGAGGACAGGGAGATAAAGAAAGGGAAAGAGAGGGGCTGCTCCAACGGGGGGCGGCTGCGGCTTCCCCTCGAGCCTGGAAGGGGGGCAGACCCCTGGGAACCGCACCAGGAGTGAGGCGCCCCCCCAGGCCCCTGCCTTCCTTTCTCTCTGCCTCAGAGGAGAGCCAAACGTGTGTAATGGCTTCTCCTCTCCAGAAACCGTTGTCCTCCTCCACCAGGCGCTTCTGAACCTCCAGCCTGGAGACAGCTCCTCAGCTGCTCCTCAACCTGCGCCGCCCCCCAGCCGGCGCGCGCGCCCCCCACCCGGCTCCTCGCCTCGCTCCTCGCCCACAGCGGCGACAGCGGCCGCCCCCGACACGGCCCGACCCCGCATCCCAACTTCGGAGAGAGGGGGTGGGGGAGCGAGAGCCAAATACCTGCGGAAGAGGGGGGTGCCGATCCGCGCGGCTGGGCCATCGGGCGGGGGGCGGGCAGACAGGGGAAAGGAGGAGAGGGACAGAGAGAAGAAAGAGGTCAACCGGCTCAGGTCGGGCGCTCGCTCGAGTGCTCGCTCCCCTGACCCGCGCTCGCCCCCTCGGATCGGGCTCGGGTCCCTGCCTCCCGCCCTCCGCCCCCTCTCGGTCCCTACTCCGGTCCCCACGCTCGGAGCATCCGTCCTAAGCCTCCAGCTCTCTTCTCACTCATCTTTCATTTTCTTTTCTCTTCACAGAACTACACGAAATTAATTAAGCTACGGCGCTCGCCCGCCCCCCCCCCTCGCAGAAGAGCAGCCAGCAGGAAAAGCACAGCCACCTCCACCGCCACCTTCTCCTCCTCTTCCTCCTCGCTTCTCCTCCTCCTCTTCCTCCTCCCCCTCCCGCTCTTCCTCCTCCCCCTCCTCCCCCTCCTCCTCCTCTCTCTCGCTTCTTTTCCTCTCCCCACGGCCAGTCCATGCATGCAGGGGACTCCCGGTGCTCCCAGCTCCGCCAACCCTCCTCGGCCGAATGAATGAGCGCGTCGGTGCCTCCGCCGCCCCGCGCTCTCCTCCCCGGCGCACTCAGACCACCCGGAGGTGGCGGTTAATTGCAGTAACTTACAGAAGAAGCGTCCCGGCGCCGGGAGGTGCTTCGGGTTCTCCAGCCCCACCGCCTCCTTATCCTCTTTCTCTTTCTCCTCTTCCTGCTTGGGTTATTGTTGTGGAAGTTGTTTAGGAGTCTCATGTGCTTCTGCCGGGTCTCAGCAATGGAGGATCGCCATCTTCCCTGCCTTCCTCGGCTCCTCAGACTCGCTGCAGCGGCAGATGACCTGAGATATCCGTCTCTCTCTCCCTCTCCCTCTCTCCCTCCCTCCCTCTCCCTCTCACTCTCTCCCCTCTCTCCGCTCTTCTCTCTCTCCTCTCCTCCCTCTCCCTCGCGCGCTCTCTCTCTCCCTCCCTCTGTGTCTCTCTCTGAATAATGAGCAACCAGAGGGAGAGAGAAAGCAAGACAGAAAGAGAGAAGGAAGACAATCTTCTCCTGCCACACAAAACGCCAGAGCACCAGGGGGTGCGCGAAGCCTTTCTAATAACAACAACAACGTGCAGGAGAGAGGAAGGGGGGACAAGAAAGAAAGAGATGGGGAAAGGGCCGGGGGGGGGGGGGCAAGGGGCAGAATTATCCAAGAGCCGGAGGAGCGCAGACGGAGAAGCTGGAGGAGATGCTGAGGTTCTGCCGCTGCCCCCTCCCCCTCCCCGCTGCACCCCCGGAGGAGGCAAGGTGGTTGCAAAGTTAAGGCTGGGACATTGTCTTTGTCACTCAGAGCAACACTGAGCCAGGCCAGTGAGATGCAAGAGGAGGAGGTGGCGGCGACGGCGGAGGAGGAGGAGGTGGTGGAGGAGGAGGAAGAGGAGGAGAAGGAGGCAAAGGAGGAGGAGAAGGGGAAGAGGGAGATGAGATGAATAAAGACCTGCGGAGAAGGCGGCGCGAGGAGCGCGGCCGCCGGGGCTGAGGCGTGCGCGCTCGCGTCCCGGAGGCGCCCGGCCGCCCTGGCCGGCGGAGGAAGCCCCCAGTGCGGACCCTGCCCGGCCGCACATAGCGCTCGCTTCAGCCCTGCCCGAGGCGCCCGGCCCCGACCCCGGCCCCACAGGGTCCCTCACATGTATCCATCTAGAGGCCAATCTTTGCAAAGAACAGACGCGAGGAACTGGAGGCTGCAAGTCTAAACCCAGATCAACCACGTGGGGCTTTTTAATTCCTTTCCAGCCCGCGGTGTGAGTATCTCCCGTGAAAAGCTCAAGTTGTCCATTACTGGTACAAATTTTGAAGTCTTCTCCGAAATAAAGGCTCCTTGTACGTTTTATGTCTTTCTGGTATAGGAAGCGGGGAAGGATGGGGGACGGAAACAACCCATCATTCTGAGTCTGGGGATCACCACTTTCTTTTCCTAACTTGTGAAATGTTTTGAAGGCGCACCAAGGTGGTGGTGGGGGAGTCCGGCTTAAATAACTTTACACCCTCCAGCCTCACGTTGTTCGAACTTTCTGGCGATCATCTCAAGGCTCGGAAAGTAACGATCACTGATCCTCATGATAAGGTGTCACGGTGTTGAAGATGAGAGAGCCAGGAAGACGCTTTCACACCTTGAATTTTTATTTAGTGTATTTTTCCCCCAATAGTTTTTAACTATCTCTTTGGCAAAAGACTGTTTCCATCCTCTTTCACCAGGGCGACTGTTTCCCAAGGCTTTAATTTGAGGCGGGGGGTGGGGAGGAAGGGGGACTACAGTATCAAAAAATCAATGCAGCAAGTCAGGAGCAATTGAAGTTCAAGGGCATGGGCTGGCTGTACCGTTTCTACGTCTCAGATCTTGAGTTGAACATCTACAGCCTCGGGAGAGAGAAACACGCAGCGCGCGGGGCAGAGACCTTAATTAAAGTTTCTTTTGTCCGCGTCTGAATTGGGGGATGTTGCTGGATTCCTTCGCATTGAGGAGCGCGCATCCGGTGAAGGCGCGGTATTGAGGATCCTGGGCCAGACTGCTCTCCACCGTTCGCCCCTCCCTCCCTTCCCCCAGACAGTCCGAGTGTGGGCACCCATGCCCGTCCGTACAAAAGAGGAGGAAGGGCAGACACGCGCGGAGTTGGTTCCCATCGGATAGCGGGGCATCATAAACAGGTCTAAACCCTCATTTTTCTACGATATTTCCCCGATTGTATATTCCCGGGCAGAATCTCGCACCCTGAGGCAAGATCTCAACCCCTTCCAGTCAACACTTCCTGCCCTTCTCTCCTCCCACTCACACTGAGGAGCTCGGGAGTCCTAAAAGGGTGTTGATGGCGGGGGTGATAAATAAATAAATAAATGACACTACGCGTGCGGTGGAGAAGAAAGGAGGGGGAGGGAGAGGGAAGAGGAAAAGTAGGGAGGAGAAAAGCCACGGGCGAGAGGGAAACGGGAATCAAAGGCAGAGAAGAGGGAGAAGAAAGGACAGGAAGCCGAGGAGGGTGCTCCGCACTGGCAAGACCCTGGCTTTGTGCAGATCTGGGAGGATTCCCCCTTCCAGGTGCCCCTGGGGACCGGGAAGTTCTTCTGGCCCGAGCTCCTCCCCACCGGGACCCCAGGGGTGCCCAGCGCTGGTCGCCGCTCCCCCAGAAATTCCTCGTGGCCAGCGGAGGAAGCGCGCCAGGTCTCCGCCGAGCCCTCAGTGTCCCGGCTGATAATTTACCTCTTTGTCTTTAATAAAAAGCTGACTTTTCTTGTCAAGCTCTGCACCGGGAAAATAACAATCGTATTTCAGGTTGAAAGCTCCTATTACTGCTGGGTTTTCCGAGGCTGCGATAAAATCTTCCTCGACGTGAAGGTACCTTCTGGGTTGGCTTGGGTCAGAAGTGCTAAAACAGGGGCCGCCCTTCCCCCGGGGCGTAGGGAGCCAGGCTGCGGGGAGGGAGGAAGAAGCGACGAGGTCAGAGGAAACCTGGAGTTTCCAGCTCCTGGGGCACCAGAGGGCTTTCCGCAGTCGGGGAATGAGCCCTGGGGAGGAGCCTTTCGCTGGAACGCGAGCGCGCCCCAGCACGCCTCCGACCTCGTAAACCCACTTGGCAAAGACCGGGGCAGCCGCTGGCGGATCGACTGCGGTGAACTCAAGAAATTAACCTGCGCTACAATTAAACGGGCTGCCGCCCTTTCAGACTCACCTCGAGCGACCGAGATAGAGAGAGCTCCCGAACCGGCCGCGGGAGGACCTGGCTCCACCCTCCCGTCCCAGAAGAAGAGGACAAAAAAGGGGAGATGGACTTGGAGATGGCCCCGCCCTTCAAACGCTCCAATCCTTGGAAACCAGACCTCCTTTCCAAGCCTCCACGTCTAGAAGGGACAAAGACAGCGAGGAGATCCTGAGACTGATGTGGAGATGGTGGCTTTCCGGGGCTCCTGGTGGGTGCCCTAGGAGAAAGGTACAATCCATCCCACGGAGGGCTCTACGGGATGATCTTGATAAGACAAGTCAGTTTGCTGTAAAGCAGCAAGCTGACTTCCCCAAGCTGTGAAGCAAACTATTGCAGAACTCCCTCAAACCCCTGCTTTTTGAACGGGGCAAGTCTAAAATTTCAATTATTGATGCCACACACATTTTCGTAGATTTTTAGAAGTCAAAAGTGCTTTAATTCTCCAACTGATTCATGGAAAGAAATTAAACATAAGAGGAGTAGGGCTTTGGCTGTTGGATTTTATTTGGGGTAGTTGTTCAAATGATAGGAAAGCAATTGGGAAAATGTGAGCTGGAGACAGTGAAAGGAAAGGCTGTGACTGAAGGTTTTAGTGAAAACCTTAATAAACTTGGCACTTAAGTAACCGTAATTATGCTTTGCCATTAGCAGGCCATTTAGATAAGCAGAAGAAAGTTCACACCTCCTGCTATTTCATTCCCAAAGAATATTCACAAAGATAATACAAGCCTAGTTGGTGGGTTATCTTTTCCATCAGGAGGGTTGATGTTTAAAATTTTTAATTAACATGGAAAAGCTCAAGTTTTATACAGAGCCACCAAAGTGAAGGAATTCTCACAGGAACATGTTTGATTCCTTGATATTTACCTTTTGTACCCTACCCATGTCATTATCCCCCAGAGTCAGAGGGAATTTTAAGGTTTATTAATGTTCCTGGCAGGAGGAATATGGTGAAAGTCTGGACTTTCTTGTCCCTTATCATGGGTGGCTGGCACATAGACTCTTCATAAAGAGAAATTATGGCTCGTCCAAAGAGTGACTTTATGAGCTTTAACAGAATAATAAATCTTGAATTTCAGTTCAAGAAACAGTGAAGTCCTATAAGAGGAGTGACCCATGCAAATATGATCCACTTACTTGCCTAACACTAGCAGGAGAGGGATAATCTATAAATCGTTTTGGTTATTAGAGCCTCAAGGAAAAAAGGCACCCAAATCTCTTAAAGAAAAGTGTTTGTGGAAAGAAGGATTTCTACTAAATCTTCAGGGAGGACTCCTGAGAAAAGATGAAGAGTTGATAAAGGATCCAGTCAACAGAGTTTGAACTGAAACAGCAGCACAGAGATATTTTCATGGCATAATTTCAATATTTACTATCCATACTATAAAAAAGGAAAGTTCCCCCTGCTTCCTGAGAGCTATTACCCTTTCCAAAAACAAAAACAAAAAGTCTAGTTGACAGTTCCATTTCCTAAACTGCAGCCGGAAAACTGTTTCACCTGAAGATTTTAGCAAAAACAAAGAATAGCTGAATACAGATTATGGCTTTTTCAGAAGTCTTAATTGTTCCACCTCTGAACACTTAACCATATTGCTACATCCCTCTGACCTTGTTGGGATTTCTCTGCCTATGTAGAACTTTTTCTGTGCAATTCAAAGTGGTCTTTTCCCTATTTGAGTTTGTGATTTTTCAATAGGTTATTTATGTTGGATTCTTGATATCTGTACTTTTGCTGTAAAAGGTTTTCTGAACATTTCAAATCAGATAATTATAGAATCCCTCCAAATTTAAGACAATAAAAAAACTAGCACGCATTCTTTCTGATCCATAGAAAATGCAATATATTCTCATAACCCATACTCAACAAATGTATCTGGGTGGCTAACATCCAAGTTTAGGAAGAAGGGACTAAAAGAAAAGGTAGGTGATTTCTAGTTTGAACAGCTCTTAGAGGAGAAGAAATGGTAATAATTTAAACTTACTCTGAATGAATATTTGTATATAAACCTTTGAATACCAAAGGTATTTCAATGATAATATTTTAAATTTCAAAAGAAAGACTTGCCCCCATAAATATAAGTTAAATTTACAGTTCTATCAAACTGGTTACTGTAACATGAAACATGTAATATTTAACCATTGAATACTTATTCAGCATTTATAAAATGCCATCTTCAGATCTGAATACTAGGGATACAAAGATGAATGAAAGAAGATGAGTCAAAACTCTGATGTATGATCTACTTCGTGACCCAGCTTCAAAATCATAGTTCTTAAAAAAAAAAAGAAGGAAAAAAAATCAGTTCTTGGTTATAGAACTGTAGTTTTTGTCTTACTCAAAAGCAATACAGGGGCAAAGGATTTAGCTCAGTGGTTCTGGCACCTGCCTGGCAAGCCCAAGGTCCTCCCGGGTTTGATTCCTGGTAACCACATACAAAAATGCCAGACCATAGAGACTCCCGCCCACCAGCAATCAGAACCACATATCACAGTGGCTGGCGTGGTAGCTCACGCCTGTAATCCCAGCACTTGGGAGGCAGAGGCAGGAGGATTGCTAGGAGTTCCAGGCTTGCCTGGGCTACACAGTGAGCTCAGGGCCAGCCTGAACTACAAAGTAAGACCTTATCTAAGAAAAAAAAAAAAAAAGGCAATACAGGAATTTAGCTAGGGAGGAGAATCTGATTAATTTGAGCACTCTTGTTCCTAAATGCAGTAACTCAGGAGAAATATTTTGTTAAAATAAATTTTTATAGTTCATATAAAGGCCCATATCTTGCCTTAACTCATAATTTAACATGCATTTCTTACTCTAAGAGACCTTTTCAAAATATGGGCTGGTGTTGTAACTGGGTAATAGAGTACATCCCTAGAATGTTCAGGTATCCACATTCTAGCTCCAGCCCGTGGAAAACATAAAAAACCCAGCAACTTTAGTTCCACTATGGCTAATCAAAACTGTGAAGTTGCAATCGAATGAATGCTTATTTCAAGAGGCAGCCTTTCCAGCAGGAAGACCTGTATTTCCAGATTCTTACTATTCAACCCGATGCTCAGACAGAGGTGTGACTAGGTTTGAACACAGAACATCAGGGGCCATCCGCTCTGAAATCTACATCTCTGTGGCACTTTCTCCAAAGTTAAGATTTTCATGCCGCCTTCATTCTTCTTAACTTCTGGGCTTCTTTCTTTGACATATTTCTGTATTGCAGATAGGCCGGCCAGTATTAGGGATTGAACAATGAGCTATATCCCTGTCCTTTTTTTTTATAGTTTTATTTTGAGGCTGGATCTTTCTTTAAGTTTCCCAGGCTGGGTTTCAACTTGGGATCCTTCTGCCTCAGCCTCCAGAGTTCTGCGATTATAGACATGTGTCTCCAGGAATAACTAATATCTATATATTTTCAAATCAAACTGTAAAAAAGGTAAATTCATCATAAGCAGTAAGACGTTTGAAATGACAGGTCTGATAGGCTCTCTCTCCTTTTTCTCTTTTTTGGCACTATACATTAAGTAAATATATTGTGTGTTATTAATTTTAAAATATTTTTTGTTTTTAAAAAGTTTGATAGTATACATACATGCTGAACTGTTAGATATGGAGAAGCAGAAAAGAAAGTGTTAGAATTTTGTATGTCTTCAAAGATAAGTCACTTTATAATACAAAAAGATATTTAAGAGAAAAAAAATTATCTAATCCGGTGGTAGCTAATATGCATTAAGACATTATTTTTGGTAAGAACTAAAAATTAGCACAAGCTTTTTAAATTCAATTACACAATATATACTTAAAATACTAAAATGTTCATACTTTCATTACTTTAATTCTTCTCTCTTAAATTTCCTGAGGAAATAGTCAGGAATCAAGAAAAGACTTATGCAAGAAATGATACAAGAGGTAAAGTAAGTAGCTGAATATACCTGATTATGAGAAGAGGAACAGTCTGGCAAATAATTCATCTCCACCATGACGTATTAGGCAGCTTCAAATTGCTTATGAGAATTTTGTAATTAAATAGAAAAATGACGTATTGTTAGTTAAAAGATCATGGTTCTTCTATTCATGATGCATCCTCAAAAACTAAGCTTGACTGGAAATAAACCAGCCTGTCCATAGTAAAGTCACTTCTCATTATAAAAATCAGAAATGTAAAACATATATAAACCACGTTATATAGTTATATGATGATATATAAAAGTACAATGTACATTCAACTGCTTTGTTGGAAATGAACTATCAGTTGTCTTTTTCACCATTAGAAACTTATAAAAATTAATTATGTTTATATATGGTAAATCTTTCAAAAAGTATATTAATACTGTTAATAAACAGTGTTATAGTGACAATTTTACACAGAGATATTTTGTTTTTCATGTGGATATTAGAATGAAGGTTTTAGTGCACATTTTGAACTTATGTTATGTAGAAAATGAAATTTAAGACCAAAGAGATTGAATGATTTAATATGTGATCTTTCAGGGCTCGAGATTTAGCTCAGTGTTTCCGGCACCTGCCTTGTAAGCACAAGGTCTGGAGTTTGATCCCCAGTACCAAAAGATAATAACAGTAATGTTGTACAGTCTAAAACCCAGGTCTCCTAATTCCTGCTTCCACATTTTTAAAGTCCATAATTCCATTAAAAAACTTCAAAAAGCTTACCAAGTATTACCAAAACAACATTGTTAATGGCCAATATGAAAAAATTTAGTCACATCAATGAAAGATAATTCTCTTTTACACATAAAAGTTAGCAGAAAATACATAGAAAAAAATATATATGTATACATATATATATATTTAGATCTTCCACATGTTAATTGTATATGAGCTGGTATAGTGACACACACCTCTAATCCCAGTACTCCGGAAAGCTGAGACTAGGTAACTTAGGAATTTAGCTAGAATCTATGTCAAAATAAATAGCTAGCTAGGCAGATAGACAGACACGGCTGAGGAAATAGCTCAGTGCAGAAGCCCTGGGTTCAATCCCGAGTATCACCCCATACACATCGCATACATAATATATACAGTTCTCACTTGTTGAGGATATGAAAAAATATACCTTATAATTGTCTAATGGCAGGATTAGGCACACATTCAAGGTTTCTGGATATAGTAAATGTACTTAACCTTAAAATCTAACATCTAGAAATTGACTTTAAGAAATACCCATGACTGTCAACAAAACTTTAAGTAAAGATTTCCCGGGGCATCAATACCCTAGAGAAAGCACTTGACTGAAGAAATTGTGTTCATTTGTACAATAGAAAGTTGTCTATCAAATTCTTCAGGAAATATTACATGATGCTGTAATATGTGAATGATTTTTTTTGTTTTGACACAGGGTCTCACTTTGTAGTTCAGGCCGGCCTTGACCTCACTATGTAGCCCAAGTTGGCCTTGAACTCACAGAAATCCTCCTGCCTGTGCTTCCTAAGTGCTGAGATTACAGGCGTGAGACACCATGCCCCACACTGTGATATGTGGTTACCAGCGATCAAACTGGGGACCTTGCACTTGCCAGGCATATGCCAGAACCACTGAGATAAATCCCCAGCCCTATGATTTTTTGATAATGAAAACATTTTAGCTATTTCAACTGTGTATATGTATCAGGCATTTAAAAAAATTAGAAAAATGTAGGTAATCAAACTCTTATGCACTGTCTCTCTGAGTAATATCATTTTTAGGTGATGTCATTATGAAACATATAAAGTACATACACATATGCATTTCTCTCAGGCTTTTGAGATTTTCAAAACTTTCTTCAATGAAGTCGTCACAGTTACAGAAAAGAAAAAGGTTAGAATTTGCCAGCACAATGTTGTCTAATTTTACAAAAGACTTCTGTTTTATTAGTCCTTATGTGAAACATACACCTAATTTGAATCTCCCTATATGTCTGATTTCCCAGAGTTCAGCACATTTGGTCACTGTGTACCTAGGACAGTCCCAGGGTTACCTGCCTTTGCACCCCAAAACTAGCCCTTGACTGGTCACTTACAGAATTCATGTGAGCGCCCCTTTTTCTATCATTTCCTATAATACAAAATCCATGTAGAGTCTCTGTCTACTAGGCTGCAGTCTGATTTATCAAGTTTCTAAGAGCAGAGAAGTTACTCTTTGTTTATATTTTCAGTGTCAGAAACACAGAGTAAGTTTTTTTTTAAATTATCTTTTTGATGTTTACACTAAAAAATTTCTCATTTCAAAGAACAAGCTTAAAGTAGAAATTTATTTAGAGTACATATGAGCAGTTGTTCAGGGAAAAAAGGACAAACCAGGCATGGTGGCACTTGTCTTTGATTCTACCACCCAGGAAGCTGAAACAGGAGGATGACAACAAGTTCGAGGCCAGCCTAGGCTACACAGTAAGTTCAGGGTCAGTGATATCTACTCCTTAATTTCTAGCTCCCGTTTTATTAGTGATGACCTTCCACATGGTTTTAAGGCATGCTTTAATGGTTCTATGCATCATTTTCTATTATGTGTAAAGGAAGAATATTAAAAATTGGGCTGGTAGATTTAGCTCAGTGGTTCCAGTGACTGCCCTGCAAGTGCAAGGGCCTGGGTTTGATCCCTGGTAGCTACATACAACAATGCCACAATGCCAGGAATGGAGACTCATGCCTACCAGCGAACGGTACCACATACCGCAGTTCTGGGCATGGTGGCTCATGCCTATAATCCTAGCACTGGAAGGCAGAGGCAGGAGGATTGCTGTGTTGAGGCTGAGTTCAGGAACAACCTGAACTACAAAGCCAGACCTTATCTCAAAAGACAAAAAAAAAGTTAACAACTTTTAAAGTTGCTATAAGAGGATTACTTGAAATGCTTATAAGGAACCAGGGCATTGGGGCATAGCTCAACTGCCAGAGCATTTGCCTAGTTCCTAGGTTTAATCCCCAGCACCACCACAAAAGAGTGAGGAGAGAGGTCAAGGAACACGGTCTTTATGACTGTCCACTCCCATGATCTACGTCCTTAAATCCTTTCTATGAGGCAGAAGAGCTGGAGCTCTAAATCTGGAATCAAGACAAGTATCCAACCCAAAAATTCAAAAGCAGAATACATACCCTGATAAAAGAAAGTATTTAAACAAACCAAAGACCAATAATAAAACTTGAGCATATTAGTTATATCTAAATTTTGCCATTACTACTGTATTTATCTGCTGCTTATTCACTTTAGCATTTGTCAGAACTCATTTTCAAACATGTGGCACTAGGGCAAAATGTTTCTTAAAAATGAAAGACAAAAATCTTAAAATCAGTGTTGTTGATGGTAATGTTGTTTACTCAAAGCTAAATGTTGGTATCTCAAAGCTAAAAAACAGTCAAATATACTTAGAAAAATCTAGACTATGCAGGAATTGTTATAACAAATATGAAAAAAATTGCAACCAAGTGGGAACATTTTATTTCATTTTCCTGTGGACTGTACAGACCACCACTGTGCTCTGAGCTCACCTCTGGTCAGCAGTGTTGGGCTGAAGCACAATTTGGAAACCACTCACCTACTCCAGATGCAATAAAGGTCTGGAGGAAAAGTGACTTGCCAGGGTTATGGGACAAGCTAACATCCAAACCTGCTTCTTCCCTTCTTGGACCTATTTACCTCCCCTAGGTTTGCCCGTCCTGGCAACAGAGACTTCTTGAGCTGGTATTGAACAAAAAGAAGCTCAGTTATCATCTTTCCTCCCTTTTTCTCCCTTCTTTTCTTTCTACTTCCTTCCTTATCTTACCTTTCTTTACCTCTTCCTTCCGTCCTTCTTTCCTTTTTCCTTTCTCATTTCCAAAAAATGAGACTCTGTTCTTCACATGACCAATAATTAACAGCTTAATTTGAATTCCTTTGAAGACTTTCAGTTCATCTCTTATGTCATTTTCTATCCTCAGAAGATCATGATATCTATATATATAACAACATCTCGTGTTCCCTGGAAATATGTAGTCTTCCTGTGAACCTTTGTCTTCATCTTATAAGCTAAAGTGATATCTGTTGACCTGGGAGCAGAAGAGAAAAAAGACAAAGAGGGCCTAGGATTTTTCTTGTGGAAAATTATAACTCTTAATTCATAAAAGGATATAATGGAGCAATGTCACTGATCTGTATCTCAGGGACCATATGAAAGAAAAACTGATTCTTCTGGTCCTTCTGCATATATTCTGTATTATGGAACATTCAAGAAGGAATTACTTCCATTATTGAAAAAGGAGGTTGGCTAGCATTCTCACTTGACTTACTATGAAGCCGAGAAGTTGAAATTAGTCAGGACTTTTTTAATGTCAAGAACATGACATTACAATATCAACTCGGAAATTAAATTAATTCCATGGATAGTAGAATGGACTAATGAAGGATCTGAATCGGAAAGAAGACAGCAAATGTGATTATTACTGTTCACTTGACCAAATGGCCTACAGTCGGGTTCTAGTAAATGAACCTACCTCATTCATGAGGAGACAGCAAAATGCAAGACATCTTCAGCTGACTTCCACCAGAACCACTCAGAAACGTAACCTCCAGTCAGGCACAGGGGTGTGATATTTGTAAGAGATGTGCATGTTCCTCCGGAAGGATAGGAGGAGTCTGAAGGCCCTGGATCAGTCATAACTATCTCTGATTTGTGAATAATCTCCATAACACATTTCCACTTTCCTCCCGAGTACTGAGGATTGAACTCAAAGCCTTCTACATGTTAGGCAAATGCTCTCCCACTGGTCCATTCCCCCAGCCTTCCACATATGTGGGGAAGACTGTTCTTCACAAGACCTTGTGACAATATTACTGACTGCTTTGTATTTGGAGAGACCAAGTCCCAAAGTAGAATTTGAATTCAAAAGTTCTGATTCCAGATCCCACCCGGATTTTTGTTATTATCAAGTATGAAAACCCTAATATAACATAGTTATGTGCTTTGAGTTTATTCGTACTTACATAAATATATAGATTTTTCTAATTTAAAAATAACGTATAGTAACAAATTTAGTAAATACAGAAGTTTTTTTAAAAAAGGAAAATCATAACTACTCTTCAAACACAAAGACCACTCCTTCCTCTGTACTTCCCCCTTGTGTTTTGATAGTTCATGCCTTTTCCTTACTTTTTATTGTCTTATCTTCACACTCATTTTTTTTTTTTTTTTGTAGGTTTTTTTGAGACAGGGTCTCGCTTTCTGGTTCAGGCTAGCCCTGAGCTCAGCCTCCAACTCACATCATAGCAGTCCTCCTGCCTCTGCCTCCTGAATGCTGGGATTACAAACGTGAGCCACCACGCCCAGCACTGTGGTATGTGGTACTGGTTGCAGCTGGGGTGAGTCTCCACGCCCAGTATTGCATGTGGTTACCGAGGATCGAACCCGGGTCCTTGCGCTTGCAAGACAGGCGCCGGAACCACTGAGCTAACTCCCCGGCCCTTCACACTCATTTTTGATGCTACTTTATAGATTAAGAATATTAACCCCAGATCTGGGGTGCAACGTAGTTCAGTGGTGCAGCACCCACCCATAAATGTGAAAGGCTGGGCTGGAGAACCAGCACTTAAAAAAGGAAGATATTAATTTCTACAATATATAATAAAATATTTTCTTACTAATTACTTCTGCTATACAGACTTTTGTTTTCAGGGCTTGGGATCAACCACAGCACTTCATGCACATGAAGAAAGGGACTCACCATTGTGCCATAACTTTTCTAGTCCCACTTAAAAATCATTTTTGTGTGTTTAAATGCACCAATCAAGTTTTTATACTTTTTACCATTGGTGTAATATTAGAAAAGATTTTAAAGGCTTTAATAAAAGAACTATTCATCAAATTGCTTTTTTAATTAATTTTGGGTTTTTATCTTCACATTTAACTCTATCAATTTATTTAGAAATTATTTTAATATGTGATATGAGGTAGAGATCAAACAATTGTTTTCTAAATCATTAACCAGTTATCACAGTGTCATTAAAAATCCTTCCTTTACCCACTTAATTGAAATGTCACTTTTATTACACAATAAAATTTTATATATTGTAAGATGTTTCTAGACTATCCATTTGT
Source organism: Petromus typicus (assembly GCA_004026965.1). NCBI lineage: Eukaryota > Metazoa > Chordata > Mammalia > Rodentia > Petromuridae > Petromus > Petromus typicus. The sequence goes on from PVIR01001729.1 coordinate 99,177, forward strand.
TTTCTTTTATGTTTTTCTACATTAGCAAACCTGTTCTTCTTAGATTTCATTTACTCATTTGTAATTTGATTTATTCTTTTTTTTTTTTTTCCTGGAAACAGGATGTTGCCACATAAATTCAAGGGCACCTTGAGCTCACCATATTGGTGATCCTTCTGCCTCAGCCTCCCAAGGGCTCAGGTTACAGGCATGGGCCACTCGCCCAGCTTGGATTTATTCTTATAAATTGAAAAAGATTTTAAAAAAATAGTGAACTGGGCTTGGTGGCACATGCCTATGATCTCAGCATCCTGGGAAACCGAGACAGGAAGACAGTAAATTCAAGCCCAACCTGGGCAACTTATTAGCAAGACCCTGTCTCAGAAAGTTTGAAAAGGGCTGGGGAGGGCCGGAGATTTAGCTCAGTGGTTCCTGGCACCTGCCTTGCAAGCACAAGGGCCCAGGTTGATCCCTGGTAACCACATACAACAATACTAGGTGTGAAGACTCACGCCCACCAGCAATCAGTACCACATACCACAGTCCCAGCACCTGGGAGGCAGAAGCAGGAGGACTGCTGTGAGTTTGAGGCTGAGCTCAACGGCAGCCTGAACTACAAAGTGAGATGCTGTCTCAGAAAAAAAAAAAAAAAAAGGCTAGGGAATATATCTCATTATGAAATTCAGTCCCCAGTACCAAAGGAAAAAGAACACAAACAACAAAAACAGATCAAAGTATTAAATATTGTTTAGGTATTATAAAATATTTAGGAAAATTATGTATATATAGTGAATCCATCTATATATCTACTAATTTCTTAGTTTATATACATTTAGCTCATCTACCAAGTGCTACCTGTCATTTCATAAAATGCACCCTACAAATACTTTTAAAACCTTACAACATCTTTATTTATTTTTTAAAAACAAGGTCTTGCTATGTACCTCAGGCTGGCCTCAAACTCACCGTGTAGGCTGAGGATTTAGCTCTGTGGTTCCAGCACCTGCTTCACAAGGCAAAATCCCGAGTACAAAAATAAAAACTTCACTATGTAGCCCAGGTTAGCCTCAAATTGAAATCCTCCTGCCTCTGCCTCCTGAGTGCTAGGATTATAGGCATGAGCCACCATTGCCTGGCATTGTGGTGTGGTACTGATTGCTGGTGGGCATGAGTCTCCATACCCAGCACTGTGGTTTGTGGTTACTCAGATTGAATTCAAGACCTTGTTCTTGCGAGGCAGGCGCCAGAACCACTGGGCTAAATCCCCAGCCCAACAGCTTTATTCTTAATGTTGTTGGATTTAGGATTTCGAATCTAATTTACACTCCTAAATACAGTTGGACTTTGTTTCTCCTCACTTGAGAAAGTAGTTAAGGTAAAGAAGCAGTAACTTCAAAGTTCATGAGAGAAAAAAAAAAAAACATTAGTCTAATGAGAGCAAAAAAGATATAAACAAATAAGAAGACATGAAAATATAAACACAATGCAAGAAATAAGAAAACTTTTTAATTAATACATTTATGTCAGTTTTAAGAATAAATGTTAATAGATAAAATTTCCCTATTGAAATTTAGAATTCATACTATTGAACCAAAAAGAGAACCATAAACTTCAATCAAGTTTATTAAAAAGATTACTCAATTTCCCTCCCCACCCCACATCTGAAGGTCACAAAAATATATCCATTTCTGGAGAAAGTGTGTCAAACAACAAGACACTGTAAGGACAAGTCACAAAGCCCAATTACTAGAAATTTTTGATCAGAAAGGAACTAACCAGAAATAAAGCAAATGTTATCAAAAATAAAGCAGGAGAAAATATAGTAATATCATGATAAAATAAAATCTAAGGTCAAAAACATACAGTAAAAAAGGGCAAAACATTTCATTGATATAGGAATAATTCATCATTTTACATCTGGTAAGCTAAATATGTTAAGTATATATATGAGAGACGGAGAGAAATCAACAAAATTATAATGATAGTTGTAGATTTTTGGTACTCACTAAAAAGTAAACTATGCTCGTCACTTTCGTTATTGCTGGTACAAAATACCTGATGCACATGAATTAAAGGGGAGGCTTGTTTGGCTCACAGTTTGTAGAGACTGTGGGCTCCACTGCAGGAAGGCACCACACAGGGTCTCAGCCCGGAGAGCAGCGTAAGCATGGCGGACCTGAAGCTGAGAGAGGTGGGAGAATCCGGAGAGGAAGATAAAACCCCTCCAGACCCTAGTAGTCATTCTCTTCCTATCAGATCCCACTACCCTCCTAATAACAAGTTGGCTAAAAGAACTCACAATCCAATTACTTTCCAAAGTTCCACCTATGAGAGCATGAGGCTTTAAGGGGACATCTAAATATAAACTATAACAAACATTAAGTGGTCTTCAGATGCAAAAAGATGCAGAGGAATTGAATGGTACATTTATTAAACCTGACTAAAGAGAAAAGCATTTAGAACTGGATGTTAGATATTCTTTTCCACTACACATGAAACATTTAAAAAAAAATGCTCAGTTACTCAGTAACACATAGAAAGATGTACAAACTCAATAAATTTCTCCAGTAAAGCTAGGTGTGGTGGTGCACACTTACAATTCCAGCATTGCAGGTTGAGGCTAGAGAACCCTAGGCACGGAGAGCTGCTTAAGCACAGCAGACCGGAAGCTGAGAGAGACATCAGCCTGGGCTACATAGTGAGTTTAAGGCCAGCCTGAACTGCACAGTAAGACCCTTTCTTAAAATAAAACAAACTGTCGGCCGCGGATTTAGCTCAGTTTTTCCAGAGCCTGCTTTGCAAGTATAAGGGTCCAGGTTCCATCCCAGTAACCACATACAGCAATACCGGGTATGGTGACTCATGCCCACTAGCAATCAGAAGCACATACCACAATAGAGGGCGTGGTGGCTCACGCCTGTAATCCCAACACTCAGGAGGCAGAGGCAGGAGGATTGCTGAGTTCTAGGCTGAGTTCAGGACCAGCCTAAATTACAAAAATGAGACCCTGTCTCAAAAAAGAAACCAAATAAATAAATAAAATAAAACAAACCACAAAAAAATCAAAACAAAACAAAAAGCAAAGGAAAGAAGCAAAATAAAATAGAATGGATAAAATTATAAATTAATTACCTGTGTATAGAAAAACACAAGTACAAATATCTACTAAAAATATCCCTCATAATAACTCCTAGCATAAAGAATGATAACATGAAATCTAACACGAAATTGTAAGCTATTTAAATGAAAATTATAGTACAAATGGTACATATTCAAATTTATAATCCAGCTATAGCGAAGTAAAAGTTAATATCATTGTGTATTAGAAAATAGAAAATATTACAAATACATTTTTACATGTTCTTTGCTTTCTCCTCCTCCTTTGTGGTTTTGTGAATTGAACTTCATGTAGAGCTATATTCTCAGCTATTCCCCAGTTTGTTTTTTTTGGTAAGACAGGGTCTGGCTATGTAGTTGAGGCTGGCCCAGAGCTCACTATGTAGCCCAGGCAAACCTGAAACTCACAGCAATCCTCCTGCTCTGCCTCCCGAGTGCTGGGATTACAGGCATGAGCCACTACGCCTGAAACTGTGGTGTGTGATATTGATTGCTGGTGGGCGTGAATCACCCCACCAGCATTGTTGCATGTGGTTACTGGGGATTGAACTCAGGACCTTGCACTTGCAAGACAAGCACCGGAACCACTGCGAAATCCCTGGCCCTTTCCCACCTTTTAAAACAGGCTTGACCAGGTTGGGCTTCAACTTGTGATTCTTCTACCTTAGCCTTCTACTTCATCCTTCCAGCTGTAAACAGTCTTTAAAGAAACTAAAACAAGCATTTTAAGTAAATTTAAATAGAAAGCATGACTCATTAGAAAAAGAATTCTGTAAAAATGAACAAAGACATTGTCAATTAAATGAGAAAGAGAGAAATTAGTTCAATATGATTAAAATACAAATATATCAGATTAAAATAGGTAGAGACATGTATAGATGCGAGGAGATTTAAAATACATGAGGATATTATATCAATAAATTTGAGAATCTTAGGGGAAAGAATAATTTTCTAAAAATCTCTGTAACAACAAAACATTTCAAGAAGAAGAAAAGAAACATTAATTACCATATGTGAAATGAGAACATAGATGCATCAGGCTGGGAGTACTGTTCAATGGGGGAATGTGTGCTTAGTGCATACAAGGCATGGGTTCAAGTTAGGGAGTGGTAAAACTTCGTTAAACCACAAAGCATAGTTTAAAATACACATATTCTTATTATTTTACTTTTTTGCGTTGCCCAGTTTTCTCATGCAGGATAGACAAATGCTTTACCATGGACCCATTCCCCAGTGTTTGTAGTAGGTGAGTCCTACTTTACCTTACAGAAATTACTAATTCATTCTCTACAATATATGTATATATTTCTCTTTAAATTATTTTTATTGAAAATGTAATATATTCAATTGTAGAACATAAGTCACAATGATAGAAGGCCTGTGCATTTTAGATTTCATATTCAGTCTCTGTGTCTAGTATTATTCTGTTACATTACAATGCATTGAAACAAGCCAGAGACATAAAAATTTGGTAGTAATATTATACAGATGGATGCAAAACTTCTGTACAATGTATTTTGTATAAAAACCCAATCATGTATGAAAGAAATGATCCTGCATGAATAAATAAAGAAATTCCAGAAAAGTAAGGAGGCTCAAAATCAGGAAATCTCTAGACTTAGTTCATCATATTAACTGAACTCTTTTAAATGGCACTGTGATAATTTTGATATATGCCAAATAAATACATAAAATAATTTATTAACAATTTCTGATTAAAAACAAAATATTTTTTAATAATTTAGGATACTTCTCTCATTATCAGGCTTTGTACCACAAAATTATTGCATAATTGTACTCCTGAAATATTAGAAACATTAATATTATGGTCAATAACTTTTTAAAATGTCTTCTATCTACTGGAACAATTTAGCATTTCACTGAGGTTACAGCTTTTCAGCTAATTCAGGAACATAAAGAACGATTAGGAAGATGGAGACAAAATTTTGCAAAATAGAAATTTGCAAATAGAAATTTTCAAGTAATCCTCTAGGAAATTAATAGAACTCATTAGAGTTCAATCTGAGAATTCAATACAAGGTAAACACACAAAAATCAATGATTTTTCCATATGCCAGAAGTATCTAAGTAGGTTTGGATGAATTCAGTTACATCAGAAAAGCTGAATTAGCTAAAGTTTAAACCTTGTTTCCTGAAAAAGGATTTTGGTCATGAGAGTCTTCAAGTATTTCAGCACTTTGCACTTTCTTACCTCATCCTTGCAATGTGTTGCCATTTTACTTTTTACTTGTGGCTTCCTGAAGCATCTATTGCAACCAAGTGACATGAGCTCGCCGGCACTAACAATAAGAAGAAAGACCAGACAGATGCACAAAGAGGATTTCCTTGGACTGAGGAGTAAAATTTATCAGATTCTCGAACCATAATTTGCTAAATCTGTGTGGCAAATAGGGTAGGGAAAATTGCACGTGTAGCAAAAGACTTGGTCTGCCATCCTCTGGATACTGACATACTGAGACTTCCAAACAAAATCCATGTCAGTTAGCAAGGGGAGAAATGTCAGCAGGTTACATGGTAGATGACTCCCAGTGAATGTCACTAGGTAAGAGAAGATGGAAATATATGATAGATAATAAGATGCAGTGCTGATAGAAAACCCTTATCACTCAGATGACAATTTAAAAATACATAAATGAATGCAGTGGGTAGTTGTACACACCTCCAACCCCAGGTTCTGGGAGTCTGAAGCAAAAGGATTGCATATGCACCCCCACCAGGGCCACTGAGCAACATGGCAAGACCTTGTCTCCACATGAAGGTAAACCAACCAACCAACAAACAAAGAAAGAACAATTGTGTATAAAGTGTCATATGAAAACCCTGTGCTCAGTGTCAGATACTGAAACTAAAACATCTAGAATAAAAATGAAATATATAAAATGTATTTCATGACAGTCATAAATTTTTACCAAGATTCTACAAGATATGTAAAACGAAGGTGGATCATATTCCTATGTAAAGTGGAAAAGTGTTGATTCTCTATAGAGTCATCTACAAATTTACAATACTAATAAATAAATTGCCCAGTTTTCTCTTGTCTTGATAATTAATCTTAAAATTTATGTGAAGAAAGGGGAATTTCCAGGCCGGGGAGTTAGCTCAGTGGTTCCGGCGCCTGTGTTGCAAGCACAAGGACCTGGGTTTGATTCCCTGGTAACTATATGCAATACTGGGAGTGGAGACTCAACCCAGCAGCAACCAATACCACATACCACAGTGCTGGGAGTGGTGGCTCACGCCTGTAGTCCCAGCACTTGGGAGGCAGAGGCAGGAGGATTGCCGTGATGTGAGTTTGAGGCTGAGCTTGGGGCCAGCCTGAGCTACAAAATGAGACCTTGTCTCAAAAAAAAAGAAAGGGGAATTTCCAAAAATATTGCTAGTGAGTACCCTGACTCCCCTCATCAGACAGCATAACATGTATTATGCAATGAGAAAAACAGTGTGGCAGTAGCACAAAAGTAGAATACAACAAGATGAACCGAGAATGAAATGCAAAACAAAATGCAAAATCCAAAAGCCTATGTACACATGAAGATTAGGATATGATGACCATGATATTTCAGGTCAGGCAGAAGAAACAGATTATTTTATATTTAATTTTGAAATAAAAGTCTTCCCTGGGGAAAATTATTATATGCCTTCTCTATATCATGTACAAAAGTAAATTCTGGATGGACTAAAATTATAGCAGAGCAAACTGTGTACAGGAGAATATTTTTTATAATCTTGGGTGTGAAAGAAATTTCTAAGAAGGGATAGAATCCAAAAGATAGACCAGTAAATGTACAAAATAAATTCATAAGTGAAGAAAGTTGAAAGAGTAGTCTGAAGAAAACATTTATAACATACATAAAAAATAATAAATATTACTGCAATAAGTTCCAATGGTTCAATAAACAAGACAATCTATATTTTTCCAGTGGATATAGAAAGCCATTTAGTAGTTCATAAAAGCCACACAAAAGTGGCAAAACATATTAAAAGAATGTTATATCTTTAATAATCATAGAAGCAAAAATTATAATAACAAGACAGTTTCATTCATCAGATTGTCAGTTTTTTAAAAATCAATAATTCTTAATGGTGATGTAGATGTATAAGTACTGAGTGTATGAAAATATCAATTTGTACTATGAATTAGTGGCCAATAAGGCAATTTCTACTAATATATTCATAGCTTTATGAACTAGATTCTACTTCTGTTACTCTAATTGAAAGAAATATTTACATATTCTTACAAATTTATTTATTGATTGTATTAAGAGAAAAATTAGAAACTGTTCATTCTCAACATAAAAAGCATATTTTATAAATTACAGTGTATGAGTATACATTACAAATTTCTGTTTCATTACTATTAAGATAGATGAAAAAATAAATTAAGATGTGTTATATACATGTACCAAATCCTCACAAGAAATGTAAATATTATGTACTAAAAATATATACTAATAAAGAAAGTGATCTAAAAAAACCCCTCTGTTTTTATACATTCAAAAATAAATGACAGACTTATTTATATTGATATAGAAAAGTATTCAAGTTCATCATTAAGTGGAAAAACTTTCATCATTCATTATTAAGTGCTGGATTTTATATTACAATATAACTACATTTGTATTATGTACCATTTTTATGTATCTTAATCACACATATATGCGACTGCAGGTTAACAGTACCGAAAAAGATGAATTTAAGATAATTTTAAAAGGATGGAGTACATTAATCCAAAGGATTGAGGTGACACTAGATGTAAAAGGGTTTAAATATTTTAGTTTATTTGTTTCACACTTCTCAGAATTTTTCAAAACAAGTATGTGTCATATTATTTTTGCAATGAAAATATTTTTAAGGCAATACTCAGGATTTGGATAAGACTTAGGTTCAACTTCTATATGTATCTACAAATACTGTGTGACTAGAATATTAATTCTCAGAGTCTTGATGTCTTTATAAATTAAGTCACCTATTAGTACTTTATAAATGTGTTAAGCATCAAATGAGAGACTTAAGAAAAACACGTGGTCCTTAGAAAATGGTCAAGAAGTGTTATTTTCTTAAATGACTGGGCTTACAGACAAGTAAATTATCTTTATTATTTGGTTTCTTTGTATGGGCTTAGAGGCAAGCATGGGTTGGTCAAACAGATTTGATCAAGGATTGTACTTAAAATTTCACTGAAAGATGGTAGATATGGGTCTATGTTTTGGATTAATTAGTTGTGTTATCATCACTTATAAGATGATAAAAGTATTATACTATCATAATACTATATATGGTATTGTTCATATATATTAGGCTGTATGGTAGGAGCTTGGAAGTGTAAAGATAAATTAGAGGTGGTTCTAATGAGTTTAAGTTTTAATTTAAAGCTTTCATCTTAGTGAGAGAAATGTAATTCTAGAACCATTTATAACAGGCCAAAGATGTAAAAAAGAATAATGATAAAAAGTCATAGAGTCAAAGAATCCCTTCCACAAAATTCATGGAAGACTTAAATAATTTTGGGCAGAATAATCATTACAATTTATTGAGCATTTACTGTTATTCCAGAAATCATACTAACTCCTCATAGATGGTATCTCAATTTAAAAATTCATAAAAACTGAAAGCTATTTACTATCAACACAATTTAAAGACTGAAACTGAGAATCAGAGAGGTTAACTTCTCTGAGATTGTACAGCTAATTCAAAGGACTGAAGTACGAACAGAGATCAGCCTCATCCAGGCATCCATGTTAATAATCTGAACCAACACACTCTATTGTCTTCACTTCTGGAATGTCTCCAAGGATAAGAAACTCTGTACATCATTGCCCCTTTTTTACATCTTATAAAGTCCTCTCCAGAGTGCTTGATTTTGTCTTCTTATAACATCAGTTCCATACCTCAACAAGCATTGAATAACACCTCCGGGGTAACTGGACCTGCCAAGGACACAGTGGCACTAAAAACATGGTTTCGATCCTCAAATAGCTTGTTGTCCCGATTTTTCCCCCCGGAGGATCATGGCAAACCTGTTCTTTTGTGCCGAAGAGCCCCTCAAAAACCTGCAAATTACCCATCTCTCATACTCTTCCAAGTAAAAAACACTACTGCAAACAGAACTTTCTGTTGTTCCACATTAAATATCTTCTGTCCTTTCAGCTTTGCTAAATTCTCCAAGACTTATCTCTTGTAATTACCTTTTTCCAGATGTGCATTTGATATCATCCTTAAAAGACAAGATTTTGAAATAAAACAGTGCGGTGCTATGATAGTCCAGAGAAACTTTGACTTTCATCTGAATATCAACTCCAAGTAACATCTGTTGTGCCAATTTTAACTTTTTGATAACAGGATTTTCATTTATTTCTCTCAATGCCACTGTCTTTTGTACTCTGCTTTCTTTTCTATTTTTACAAATTTTGGTCTATCTCGGTCTTCACTTTGAGCTTGTGAAATAGAATTTTTTTAAAAATCCAAGAAGTGGATTCTTGGTATATTACCTAGTCTGACCTCAATTTGTGGGCTCAGGTGATCTTCCTGCTTCAGCCTCCTGAGTAGCAAGGGTTAGAGATACACATTGCCATGCCTGGAAAATAATCTTTTCTTCAAGATAGGGCCTAGCTGAGTTGCCCAAGTTGACCTTGAGTTTACGATACTTCTGCCACAGCCTCTGAAGTAACTGGGATTACAAGTACACACTACCATCCTGGCACAAATTTTAAATTCTTAAATGGAGACCTTATCATTTTCTGTCGAATATAATATTTCAAAAATTGTTCTATCATTTCAGACTGTCAAATATTTTAAGCCTTGATATTATGTTACAATTTATTAGATAACTCTTTAATTTTATAAAGTCCTTTCTTAGAGTGCTATGCTTTTCTCTTCTCAGAGGGATCAAGGCAAAAGGGGGAGTTTTCAGTTGTGCTGTCAGTGACCTCTTTCCCAGTTGTGACACACTCATTAATCAGCCCCCTTTTGTTCTCATTGTCCAATAAGTCCTCTTTTTTGTTATCAGTGTTCAATACAGGATGAATTCACCTAAATAAATTAACCTCTGACTTGCTATATTATGAGAAACAGAATACATGTTATTGAAGTTGGAATATGTTTTCCTGTCATTGTTAATTTGGCCTAGTTTACTCGTATTGAGCTCATACAGGGTCTAAAAATCATTGAATTCTTCCAAAATATGGTCACAACTCACACATTTCACCTACTTTGTCTGTCGGTTTGTCTCTCTCTCTCTCTCTTCTTGTGGTACTAGAGATTATATTCAGGACCCTCACATTGACCCATATCCTTAACCCTTTTTCATTTTTAAATTTTGAAACAGGGTCTCACTAAGTTGGTAAATTGTCCAGGCTGGGATTAAACTTGTGATTCTCTTGTTTCTGCTTCCCAGAGTATTTGGATTAGAAATCTCACTATGTCCACTTCCATCATTCCTTGATTTCTCTTCCAGTTCAACAAAAGGATTAACATTATAATATTGAACTCATTAGAAAATAGTTAATTCTGAACAAATTATAAAAATTTAAAAGTTGCAAAACATAATGATAAAAATAGTTAAATCTTAGCAAGGAGAAACATGAATAGAAAAATAGCAGCACACATAAAATTAGCACATGGTACATATCCCTACATGTGCATTGAAAATAGACCAAAACAGGTAGAACATATCACTAGTCATGTGATATTCTCCTCACAAGATAAAACAAAACATATTTTTGTTATTTCTGTTTCTTAAATCACATCATCTCAATAGATGCAGAATTTTTTTTCTCACAAAATCCAACATCCATTCATGATTAAAAAACTGCAGAGAACAGGACTTTTCTTCAGTATTTTTACTATCTCAGTCTAACATGTATGTCCATTTATGCCAAAATCATATTAAATGGGGGAAAACTGAAAAATATCCTCTAAAATCAGGAACTAGACAATGCTGTCCATTGTCCCCACTCTTCTCCAACATATTCTTTGAAACACTGGCCAACAAGATCAGGCAAGAAAAAGAAATAAAGTGATACACATAGGAAAGGAAGACTCTCTGATATCATTATTTATAAATGGAGTTACTTGCCTGTACATCCCATCAAAAATCTCATCAAAGCAGGGGTGATGGTTCATGCCTATAACCTCACCACTTCAGCTGAGAGGTAGAGGTAGCAGGATTGCCGAGAGTTCAAGGCTTACCTGGACTACAAAGTGAGCTCAGGGCCAGCCTGAAGTACAAAGTGAGACTCTGGCTCAAAACCAAAAAGAAAACAAACCAAAACAAACAACAGTATCCACTCCCCATAAAGGAGAAACAACCTCATAAAGACTCCTAGAATTAATTACCAAACTCAGCAATGTAGCAGGATACAAAATTAACATACAAAATCAGTAGAATTCCTACATAGTATCAACAAGAAAAATTAAAATACTTAGGAATCAACTTAAGGAAATTAAAGACCTCTGTAACAAAAACTACAGAACTCTGAAAAAAGACACCAAAGAGTACAGCAGAAAATGGAAAGATACCCCATGTTCCTGGATAGGCAAAACCAATATAGTCACAATGGCTTCACTTTCACAACTGAAACGTAAATTTAATGTAATCTCAGTCAAAATATCAACAGCATTCCTCATAGAGACAGAGAAAATGATCCTAAAGTTATAAGGAAATAGAAGAGACCCAGAATGGCAAAAATAAAACCTTGGTAATAAAAGCAAAGCAGGAGGCATCACAATCCCAGATTTGAAGTTATACTATGAAACTACAGTGATAAAGACAGCACGAAACTGGCACAAAAACAGACATGTGGATCAGTGGAACAGAACATAGGAAGCAGAAATAACCTCCAGGCAAATTTAGCTATTTGATCTTTGACAAAAGTGCCAAAAGCTGGTGGAAATACACTGTCTCTAATAAATGGTGCTTGGAAAATTAGATATTTACATGCAAAAGATTGAGTCTAGACTCATGTATTTCACCATGTACTAAACTAAAGTCAAAATGAATCAAAGATTTAATGTTAAATAGAACCAATCTGCTGAAAGATAAAATAGGTGAAACTCTTGAAGACAGAAGGGTAGGCTGGGACTTTTTGGACAGAATCCTAGTGGCACAAGGAAAAAGTCTAAGAATCAACAGGTAGGATTATATCAAATTAAATTTTTTTCTGTAGCAAGTGAAGTCACCCACAGAGTGAAAAGACAGTCTAAGAAATGGGAAAACTTTTACCAGCTATTCCTCAGACAGGGGACTAACATCTAGAATATCCAAATAACTAAAAAATATTAGACCCTTAGGTTAAAAGGCTCAACCAAAAAAAGGACAATTGAAATGAATAGACATTTCTCAGAAGAGGAAGTGAAAATGGCCAATAAATAATTAAAGGTGTTTAATATCACTGGCCATTAGAGAAATGTGAATTAAAACAGTACTGAGATTCCATTTATTTCAGAAAGAATTACTATCATCATGAAATCAAAAAATGACAAATTATCATCAAGCCAAGGTTTCAGGGAAAAAGGAGCTCTTCTATATCACTGGTGAGAATGTGCTAGTACAACCACTATGAAAATCAGTTTAGAGATTCTTTCAACAACTAATACTAGAAATTTTATTTGAAATTTCTGCTACGTCTTATAGGTATATATTTGAAAGATTTAGTTATCAAATTATAGTGATACATACATGTCCTTGTTTATAGCAACACAATGTGTAATAGCTAAGCCTTGGAAATTGCCTAGATGCCCATTAACAGAAGAATGAATAAATAAAATGTGGATACATGATGAAGTACTACTTTTCCATGAAGGATAAACTTGGGCATTTGGGGGCAAATAGATGCAACATGACACCATACTATTAAGTGAATTAAATCCGACACAAAAACTTAAATATTGTGTGGTTTCTCTGACACAGGAAGCCCAAGTATTACTAAAGAGCAAAATAAAAGTTAAGCAGTAGGAAACAGGGAGATCTTTTTCAATAGGCGGATGGACTTTTGGGGAGAGACAAAGGCCTGCACTTAGACAAGCGCAAAGCATGGTTGGCAGCTGTGAGGTGCCCATTTGGATAGCCATCTTTTTCAATACGAAGGATACCAAGAAATGGAAGAAAAAGACAGGAAGGGAATTTTAAAAAACAACTGAAAGAAAAAAATGGAATTAGGGCTTTTGCAAATGGGAAGGGGATCAAGAGACGGAAGGAGGGCTGGGGAGTTAGCTCAGTGGTTCCGGCGCCTGTCTTGCAAGCGCAAGGCCCCGGGTTCGATTCCCCGGTAACCACATACCATACTGGGTGTGGAGACCCACACCCTGCAGCAACCAGTACCACATACCACAGTGCCGGGCGTGGTGGCTCACGCCTGTAATCCTAGCACTCGGGAGGCAGAGGCAGGAGGATTGTGATGTGAGTTGGAGGCTGAGCTCAGGGCCAGCCTGAACCACAAAGCAAGACCCTGTCTCAAAAAAACCTAAAAAAAAAACAAAAAAAGAGATGGAAGGAGCAGGTAGGAATGGGAGGGGCAAAGGACAAAAAAAGAATGAAGAGGTGATGTGTACATTTACCAGTTTCCTGTGATAAAAGTAATCACTGTGTACTGCAAACATGTACATACATACTAATAAAAAATAAACAAACAAATAAAATGGAGTGTTCCTGATGTTACACGTGACAAAGCCTTATTTTTGTGAACTCACGTGCTGCAACTCAACAGAGTGAATAACATTGATTCTGATTGGGTGGGTAGAGTTCTAGAAGAGCCAAAGCGATTCACCCACTCAGATATGTTCCTAATGGTCTCAGCTTCTTCCAGAAAGACCTCAAGATCTGCAGGAAAGGATGTGCTTCTGTGCTTCAGGTAAATTTCTTAATGTTGCTTGCAAGCAGTTTTCCATTAGTTTGTAACAGCTGAGACCACAGGTGAGAATCTAGAGTTCAGAGGCTCAGTTCTGTGCTTAAGTTTAAAGTATGTGTGTGGATCAGGTCTTTTAGAAAGTTAAAGGGGTCAAGAGTGTAGCTCAGTGGCACAGTACTTGCCTAGCATGCATCAAGCCTTGGGCTCAAGAATACACCACATGTGTGCACAGGCAGACACACACTCACATACATACAAACACACATTGAAGAATCTCACCAAAACATATATCTGTACACTAATAAAGGCCCATTGCTTATCAAGAAGAGGAATATAATTTATTGAGACCATAGCAGTGGGTCACTGAATGAAGTTATAAATAATTTTGTTAATGAGATATTGATATAAACATGTACACTCTTAAAACATATTTGAGTGCAGAAGTGCATATCTCTAATGTCAGCTATATGAATGCTGTGGCATTGGTACTGCAAGTTAAAGGCCAGCCTGAGTAATTTAGAAACTGTCTCAAACTAAAAAAAAAAAAGTGCTAGAGTTGTACCTCAGTGGGAGAGATCTCCTGGATTCAGTCCCCAACACTACAAAAACTAAAACATACTAGTATTTCTTTTAGCCAAAGGAAATCCTTTTTGGTACTACAGACATGTAAACAATAAATTTTATAACAAAAAGAAAAGAATGTCATTAATATTTGAATAATTTTGTTTTCTCCACACAGTAGAAATTTGAAAAATTTCCAGAAATTTCTAGATAGAAAAATGTAAGCAGAATATTATGTCTTACCATATTTGTCATAGTTCATTACCCCTAAAATATAGGAATGGTATAAAACAAAGACAAAAAAACAGAAAAAGTCTCATATCCATTATATAATTTTCCCAATCTAGCAAGTGCTCAAAAGAAATGTCACTTGATCATTTGCCCAAATAACTTTGTTCATACTCTAAAAATAAATAAAGTCCAGCTTGCCACCAAGGGGTCATGAGCCAAAGCTACCACAATCAGATTAACACTGTCCTCATTATCAGATGCCCATCTGCACTCAGCCCACCTCTGGGTTCCCCTGTAGCAGTGATGGACACTTCTTGGACATACAGACAGCATCCCATATCCAAGATCAGTGCTTCTCTGTTTCTCTGCCTGGGATCTCTTGCTAGCACCACAGAACCTGCACTGTGCAAATACTAAGTATTTAATGACCCTGCTGGGCAACTCACAACCCGTGTATGTGTGAGTAGCTACTTCAGTCCGACCTTCCTGACGATGCTGAAGCACATTCTACATGTTTCTCAGAGATCTCCATGAGACTGAGCCCGTTGCGTGGAACGGTAACATGCTCATTAACATGGGGTCTCTGTCAAAGCTTTGTTTCAGGGTCAGTTTATGAAAGAACACAAACTGAGTCTCCTTCACTCCTATTGACATTTCAGTGAAGTCAATTGTGAATTAGCAGCTCCTGGGACGCCTCTTCTGCAGTTCTGGAGAGGTGGCAGTACAGTAGAGGGAGGACAGTATTGTGGGAAACTCATGTAAATGAGAAAGAAAAATCTCATAAATGACTCCTGCTTCAATCTTCTTAAACCCAATTTAGACCTCACTGGTCACTTCCTCTAGTCTCATGAGCTGTACATTTACAAATTCCTTTTGCTTTACTTTCCCAATTTTCCTACCTTGGTTTGTTGGAGAGCTCTAAACTCAGTCTCCAGATTGCTTCTCCCTAATAGGACAGAATCAAAAAATATAGTAAATATGAAAAACTTCAGAATGTTACTACAGTAAAGGACACATTCCCATCAAAATACTTCCCCTCACTTTGAACACACTTCTCCCAGCACTCCTGTCACTTTCTGAAGCGGTTCTACAAGTGCTCTTGTCTGAGTATCTCAAATTGAGCTCTTGTGGCCCTCTGCAAGTCCTGAATTAAGTCAAAACATTTACTTTTCATAGTAATTTTAACTCTGAGGAAGAGCCAGAAGGTACATGGTGTGAGATCTGGTGAATAAAGTGGGTGAATACACACCATCATGTTTTTACATGCCTGCCTTTTCACTGGATGGTACCCAGGAACAGTATTCACTATTTTTTTTTTTTTAAATCACACCTTGTAAAGACACTCATGAAAGAGGACTTCCAGAATTGCTTTAGAATGTGGTAAGAGTGGTGGGATAAGTATGCTCAAAGTGGAGAATATTTTGAGGAGGATTAATGATACTGTATCTTTTACTGTAGTAAATGTCTAAAAATGTAAGCGCACACAATGCATTTTGATCACCCCATGAATACATTGTCCAGAATTGACATTTGCTGTCTGACTCTCCCTGACTCTAGAACACTTAATTTAAGTTCTACTTAGCATCTCTGCTTTCAAGTCCAAAAAGCCCCAACTTAACAAATCCCGAACAAAATCTTTTCTCCCCAGCATTCTTGGAGAACCTTCCTACACCTGAGTTATCCCGAATTCTTTTCTGTCTCATACTTAGTCATCAGTCTGTCTTCAAGGTCTGTCTCTTTGCTTCCGAATGCATCCTCTGTGTAGCCAGCCTTTACTTCTCTATGGCTAAGCTGAACCTGAGCAACACCATCACTTGACTGAATTTTTTCAATAACTTTCTGATGGAACTGCTTCTACTTCACTCTTGAAGTTTATTCTGAGTGACTGGGTAAAAACTAAATCAGATCAAGAAATTGTTATGTGATGGTACCCCAACTCAAACATATATTAGATTCTCCTGGACAGTAGAGTAGCATGCTTTTGTCTCTGCTACTCTTTGAATTATGTCTTCTATCACTCTCCTTCCTGCTCAGATTGCTTTAGTCTCACTGGCTTCCTTTCT